>NW_019379484.1:1156787-1175734 GCF_000648655.2 Copidosoma floridanum
AAAATTTAAAAAAAAATGGGTTGTAAGAGACAGAAATTTTTATTTTAGTACTTAGATTGTCATTTAGTAAAAAGTCATTATCATTATTAGTATTTTTTATTTGGTAAAGTCTTTTTTTGATATATTTTTGTATAAAAAGTTCAGTAGTCATTATCGCGTAAAATTCGTTTACCCATGGGAATATTCTTACTGCAAAATGATTCATCAGATAAAAGAATAGCTCTTACTGATCGTGTGCTTAGGCACTGACCCTCAAGTCATCATGGAAACAACTGAGAGCAGAACATGTTCAACAAACGACATTTTAATTTGTTACGTTTTAATCATACTATTTCATAATTTTTTTGTATCTAGCAAAAATTATAACGAGAAAAACAATCGAAACGACAGATTTTACACCAGTAAAGACTGAATACGAAAAAAAAATATTTTCGTTACATTTATCACTGTGTTTATACTGAATGCCGCTTGAAATACTTGGAATTGATTAGTGACAGATTAGCAACTTTATTGGCGTGTTACTACAACGTTTCAAAGCACCCTTCCGAGCTCGACAATTTTTTTCCAAACGTAGAAACAAATAAGCATCTCTGTTGTTAGAATATTTGATTTGCTGATGTATTAGGAGGATGCCCAATTTACTGTGAACATACACTTTGTTTGCTTTACTGAGTTACACACATGTGGAAGATTTTTTTAGACTCTCTTTCGATAGTCTCTTTCTTCCTACTTTTTTTTTTTTTTGGCTTTTGAAAAAAATTGGGGAACCATATTTATATTTGCAAATGCCTTTCTTCTTCTTCTTCTTTCACTCTTCCTCTCTTCCTTTAGATTATTGTATTACTTAGGCGCTAATCATCCTCATCCGGTGACATTGGCTCGGTTAATAGTTCGGTTGAGTTTTTATAACTTTTGGTGCTTGACAAATCAAGACTTTGCAGTGGGCCCCCTTCAACTTCCCGTTCTTGCTTTTACTAACTTGAAGGAGGTTTGGCCATTTTACAAGTAATGATTAATCACTACTGGTGCACTGATTATACAATTTTTACATTAACGTAAATACTTGTCAAAAAAATTAAAGGTGAATTTTCATTTGCTTATTTAATAACATTTTGATTCAATCTAGAAAAATGGAAAAAAATCGATAGTTTTCCATATTAAAATCACAAATAAAATAAACTCGGTTCTGTTGATTGTACACGGTATATTACCGAAACCTAAATCTATATATGTCTGATAACGAACTTTTCTCAGATCTATGAAGAATTAAAAAACTCACAGAGAATAAAAAGAATGATTCAAAAGAAAAACAAAAAAAAAATATATCAAAATCGCGTACCGTGTATAATTCACTATGAAAAAATGCTCCACCACGCGTTAACGAGATGGAAACGAGAAAAAAAAGAAAAAAATGATCTAATTAGAGAGCCGATAAAAAAAGGCTGAAAAAAAGAAAAGAAAGAAAAAAGGCAAGTAAGTTCCTCGAGAAGTACGCCAGCATACCACTGAAATTGCAGCAACTCCTGCTGTGTGCCACGCAATCGCTCTTCACGTGCGATACACAGGGCCCCGGGGGTAGCGGGGCCGGTGATAACGCGGACGCTCAGTCGACCGCCTCGAGTTCACACAGTCCTCCGCTCGCGCAGGGTCACTCCTCGTCGAATCTCCTCGACTGCAAGACCAATCCGGCCCAGTACGTACTCGTCCAGGGCTGGCAGCTGCTCGCGTTGGCCGTCTCGCTGTTCCTGCCCCGCAACAATCGGCTCCTCTGGTACCTCAAGCTACACCTGCAGAGAAACGCCGACTCCAAGTTAGTATATACCTCCCCATTTTTTTTTTTTTTTTTTCCACTATACCATTGTGACGTTACCACGATTGTTGTAATCGATTCAAACGTAAAAAAGTTTGTAAATTAATGGCCCTTCGTGTTAACAAGAGCTTGTTTTCCAAAATAGTTTTTCTAGCGGAAACCAAAAGAAATTTTGTCCAGATGTAGTGATGTCTTAGAATGGTATCATTTAGAGAGGATAATTTAAAAAATCTTCTTAAAATACAGTGATGTCTTAGAATTAGTCAAATGATATTACTTCAGAGACTTGACTGGCACACATGACATCAAATGAACAAGTTTTGTTCTAGTCTGCCATCATGTAAATGGTTGATGGAAATATTAAATGTAATAAAAAATCAGCAATAGATGTACTTATTCCCCAACTTTGGCTAAAAATACCTGATAACTTCTCAAAATTATGTGTTAAAACCGTGTCTTTTGGGCGTTAATTTTCTTGCTCCGCACAATCGCGTAGTAATATTAAGCTGCAGGTATACAATGCACACATACTTTTGTCTTTGGAAACCACCGTACATGTACATTTATAACTCGCAGAACGGAGTGCGGCAAGTACTCGGCCTACTGCGAACGAGCGCTGGAGCGTACCCTGCAAAACGGGTGCCGGGAGGTCAAGCCGTCGCGTATGGAGGTGCTGTCGATCCTAATGAAGAATCCGTACCATCACTCGCTCCCTCACGCGATACCCGTGCACTTTCTCAACGGCACCTACCAAGTGGTCAGTTTCGACGGCAGCACGACTATCGAGGAGTTTTTGGCCACCCTCAACCAGGAGATCGGCTGCAGGGACGTCCACCAGTCGGGCTTCACGCTCTTCAGTGACGATCCTATCGAAAAGGATCTCGAGCACTTTATCGACCTCCAAGCCAAGGTAACATACGCAGATTTTTCTTTCTTTACTTTGGATTTTCTCGTCTCAACAGTGGAAATCAATTACATTTCAGCTCTGCGATATAATATCAAAGTGGGAAACGGCCCTACGGGAAAAGGGCTCGGGCAAGTTTGAGAACACAAGGGTGATCCAATTGACGTACAAGTCGCGCTGCTACTGGCGACACGCGGCTAAAATGGAAACAGATCGTGAACGGCTGCTTTTGTGTTACCAAGTTAATCAGCAGGTCGTCCAGGGCAAGTTTCCCCTCAACCGGGAACTGGCCTTTGAGCTGGCAGCCCTCATGGCTCAAGTGAGACTTTTTTTTTCTTTTCTGTACGTATATGTATATTATTTTGAATCGAGATTAAATGAAATTATTGCTTTCAGATCGATTACGGGGAGTACAATGCGGAAAAGGCACGGGGAAGCGGCAACAATCCTCATCATTTGGTGCTGCAGGCGTTGGATAAGTTTTTCCCAGTTAGATATCGCGCCAACATCACTGCCGATCAATTGAGGTATGTGCTTTCTTTTTTTTCTCGATTTTACGTGGATTTTTTGTGAAAAAGGTTTGATCGATTCTTCATGTGTTCTTACAGAGAGTTGCAAGATAAACTGCAAGAAAAGTGGATGTCGCTCAAGGGTCGTGGCATCTTGGATTGCGTACGAATTTACCTGACCTGCACGAGAAAGTGGCCGTTCTTCGGTGCGACTCTTTATCAAGCAAAGGTACACCTTTGGGACAATTATAATATACACATTGCGTTGACGATTCTCTCCAAGTGAAATCAAAATTTTCCTTTTTCACAACATTTGCAGATCAAACAGTCTGATCCAACGACCGTGTGGATCGCGGTGTCCGAGGACAGCGTGACGCTTCTCGAATTACAGACGTTCGCTGTTGTGTGCCGGTACAATTATGGGAACATCATCACGTTCGGTGGATGCTTGGATGATTTCATGCTCGTCGCGTGCCCCGACGAAGGAGCTGCCGAGCAAAAGCTCCTGTTTGCCCTTAGCAAACCTAAGGTCCGTTTTGTTTCCTCTTCCGCCTTTATGTGACTCTTAACATTCGATACAAATGCTTTTGATTCGACAGATATTGGAAATCACCTTGTTGATAGCCGACTACATGAATGCATTGGGCCATACGTTACCCGGAACGCCACAAATGAACACGTTAACGCGAAATGGCTCTCATCGATCGATAAAGTCTACTTTACGGACTGGCACTGGTATAAGTTCATCTGATTTATCCTAAAAATCCCTGATAGGAGTACAAGTTAAGATGCAACAAAGATCATTTATTTGGATTGAGAGTCATTACTATTATTTTTTTGTGTCTATTCTTACCATTAAACCCCTCATTTGCTTTTCAAATAAATGAAACATTTTTATTAACAATTTATTAATCGAGCTTGTTTTTTTGTTTTTTTTTTTTGGGACTTGAAAAGATGAACAAACAGAATAACAGCATTTTGATCAGTAGTAGTTGCCAATTAAAAGCATCCACGTTCATAGCCAATTAGCAAAGTTCGAAACACGAAACGAAAATTGAATTAATTTTTCAAATTTTCAGGTTCAGGTTGCCTCCCAACACAGCCTGACATCCTGAAATCGACGCCAGACCATCAGAGGCCATGAGACGGTAGTAAAAATCGTTCGGAAGATTCCGAATTGTTTTATACGAGCAAACAGTCTGGCTCCGTAAGAGCCATGCGTTTTTCAAAGGTACTAAAGCATTCATCCTAAAGTTTATATACATGATAAAAAAAAAGAAATTAATCGGTTTACGTAATGTAAATAAATCGAACGGACTAATGGTATAAGGAGCGTGATAGTCAGTAAACAAAAATTAACGTGTAAGTCGATTAAAATAAGGAGAAAAAAACAATACAAACAGATGGACACTGCCTAATTTAGAGAAGTTTTATGAGATAAAAAGTTCGGATCGATGTGCAAAGAGTAAAAAAAAGAAGCTCAGCTTTGTTTGAACGTGTGTTTGGATAATGATTTTTTTTACACCATATTTATATTCCTTAAAAAAAAAGCAAAACAAAAAACGAAAAAACAAATAGATAAGAATCGTCGAACGTAATCGTTGTGTAAATAGTATAGTGAATAGTAGTCAACTAAATGTTTAGGGAATTAAATAGGACAATGCGAGAAAAATGAGACTTTATCCACACATCGCAAGAGTCGAAACAAGTTGAAAGCACTTTTATAATTTTTAGACGAAAGAAAAGAAATTATCACAACACTCTAGAAACACAATTCAACACATGGCAAGGAAAGTTTTTAGACACGAATTATAAAACCTTGCATGGATACATGTCAACTAGGGGTGAATAAATAGTTGACCTTCGAGTAATTGCCAAAATCATCACGAGGAAAAAAGTTGTGCAATTATTTTTTATCTAATTTGCATACACCTGTAGAAATAATCATAACGTATCTTAGTCTGATATAGTGCGTGCCATTGTCATATAACTTTTTATTTATTACTTAAGTAATTTTGGCATTTCTTAGTTAACATTATCACATCATGTTTTTTTTCGCGTATCAGAAATTTACACAATTTATCGGACGCACGAGTGTATATTAAATTATGTAGAAACGAAATTAAAAAGCTCGTATGTTACATGATGACTTGAATCTTATCTAGACGAATTCGTTTTCATTCAAATTGTAATTCGAGTAGATTCTGTTCAAAGCAGAAGTTGGTTTACGAGAAAGATATTGCACTCATTTAAAAAGAAAATTTTTTAAAGTTTTTTTAGTACTCCAGAAGTTATAAACGTGAGAATGAATTGCCATAAAAGCAGGGTGCCTAAAAAATTAACTAATAATATAAATGTTGGGCGTGTAAAACTAATGTCTTTGTAACTACGAATGTAACTTGATGTGCAACGATCGCACCTATTAACATTGACGCAAAGTTTTGTTAATGTAATAATAGCTAGTCGCGTTTAATCGCTTAATTTATTTTCAGGTGTAATAGAGTATGACTTTTTTGTTTGATTTAAAGAAAGGACACGACCAAATAGTCATAAAAAAATCATGATTTTTCGAAAGGATGAAATTGTATCATTAAATTATTCCTCTAACTTAAGCACGTATTGGGTGACTTTATTGGTTGCTTCAATTGGAATGTTTAAATTTTAATGTTACGCGATGTATTGTTCAAATTTTGATTTACTTCTTAAACTTATGTGGTTTGAAATTTTTTAACGTTAAAATATGTTTTGCATTGTTAAAACTAGTGTTTTTAGTGTTTAAATTTATTGGAGTAGTAAAATTTTCCAATGTGATACTTTTTATTTTTAATCGAATAAAGTTATCCCTAACAATCTTAAATTATTCTTTCATTCTCACGCTAATGAAAGTACGAATTTCAACGCAACCACTGTGCATTGAATGCTCATAAAAATCTGAGGTGATTATAAATATGTTCTCCGTTACGATTGATGTTTCGTTTTTTGTACTACTAGCAAAATATGATCCATATATAAATGCACCACTTCAATTGATACAGAAGTTTTGTACGCAATCGCTTGATGTGCCCTAATCAACTAGAAAATGTCTTCCTTTATTAAGTAATTGCAAATAAAATATTATATGTACAGCAAATACACAAATACATTTTAATGGGCTTTCGTGCAATACGTACGATACTTCTTTATCTTTTGGATGAGCATTAAGGAAGTATTGATGAAAGTCTATAGTTTGTTGGCCTGATTTAATAAAAATAATTGAAAAATTCGATATAATTTTAAAAGTAAAATAAGAAATAGTCGCATCGTGGACTACTATGACTATTGTATTACGATGAATCGAGGAAAGGAGGCAGTAGTACAAAAAATAAAAAGACGAAATGAAATGTTTTCACGAAATGTAAAAGTAAGACACTTTTGTCCTTAGTTTTTTATACGAAGACGAAAAAAGAGGAACATAATGTCGTCGGTGCTTGACGCCTTTGTAAACAATAAAAATATACGAATATTGTGCGATATGCGGAGAAAATGTAAGCGAAACGTTGGCTCATTTTGTACATAACTATGTTTGTATCTAAGCGAGGATGTATAGGTATGTCATACACATATTATATTAGTCGAAAATATATATACATCATGAGCAGCTGAAAATTTTGCTCAGCGAAATTTGGTTGATATGTGAATGGATAATAAAAAAAAGGGAAAAATTACAGTGCAAGATGTGCGCGCACGTGCATTCTGGATAACTTTATTTATTATTTATTTGTAACACAACGCTAGAGGCGTAAATCACACAATGTACGACAGAATTTATGATACATTGTACCATTGTACAAACAATAAATATATATTATATTATGCTCGAATGTGTGCCATGCAATAAGTTTTTTTTCCATTATCTTTTACTTCTTTTCCATCAATTGAATGTAATGTCGTTAAAAGACTCCTACATTCTGGGATTCAATAAAAACAACTACTCCGAGAGATTTCTACCTCCCGTTGAGCAAAGGTGTCGTAGGAAGTCGAGAACATTTTCAGGATGGAAGAGAGATTCACTCCGAGTTTGACGGGGAGCACGTAACGACTTCGTCACATTTATCAAAAATTTCTGCTGGTTTTTTTATATGTTGGTTAGAAAATTATTTTGTCCACTCGTACGGTTTGCATTTTTAAAAGTTTTAAATCGAGAAAAATGGAGCTGCAAGAGTTACCTCGCTCGAAACTTAATCAAAGGCTGACGCGTGATGTCGAAGCCGGTCGAGAAGGTATGTGTATGAAAATCAAACTGAAACTGGATTATTATTTCATCTGCAACAGCTTTTGTTTATTTTCACAATTATTTAAAGATACTAATCCACGGTGCAATTGTCTTATCATCTTCTACTAGAGTAATTATCGTGTAATAATTTGTAGTTAAAAAATGGAATCGGCACTTATTATTTTATTAATAAATAAATCCATATTATTAATGATACGTTTACTTTTAATATGTAATTTAAAATATGTTTTAACCGTCACGCAAATTAATTTTTCATAACAATCTTTACTTTTACTATGGAACTTGAATACACTCGTTTCATAAATTTTTCTTCCTGAATATAGCGCATTTTTTGTTAAAAATTTTTTTTATTTATTACGATTTACAGTATAATGGTAAAATTTTTTTTGTTTTTTGGCAATAAGTGCGATACATTTTAAATATCAAAGTTTATTATGAAATATTTAAAATAAAATATTTTTATACTTTTTCAAATACTTTGACTTTTTATTTATTTTTCTTTCAAATTATAATGCATTATTCGAGGGTGTATTTGCGTGCTTCAATATACGCAAAAAACGGCATTAAAAAAAAATTTTATGCGTGGGTGACAATTAAAAAAAAATTAGCAAAAAAAAAAAAAGTTTCAAAAAATTGGAAAAGTATCCATGCCCAAGTCTCGTTACTTACCATACTAATTGTTAATTAACCAATGTTATGGTTTTTTAATTATTAATTCATACTAACCTGTTTTATAGATCTTTAACTGTACTGTTGCACGTTTTTGATATGGTTTTTCTATTTTTTCAAGCTAAAAAGCGCAATGGATGATTATTTGTAAAAACCGTACATTTTATTTATAAATTTATTATACAAATTATACAAAAACTATTTTTTTTAATCGCTTACGTAGTTGCAATTGAAATCGTGAAACAACCCAAGATTCGGTTCGGACACGACTTTACAACCATGAAATGTCCGTATTGCCGGGCCAAAATGACTACGAGAATGGAGGTCAGAACCAAAATCTGGACTCACTTATCAGCTGCTATTCTGTGTTTGCTGTGGTACGTCGAAAAAGTACACATGTACTCGCGATTTGAAGCACAAGGAATAAAAAAAATTAAAAAAAAATTTTAATAAAAAATAATACATTTGCAGTATGTGGCCGTGCATCCCGTTGGTTTATTGCACCAAAAGCTGTCTAACTCTGAAACACTACTGTTCCGAATGTAACCAGTACTTGGGCGAGTCTGGCTTTCTTCCTTTTCTCAGATGGAATAGACGAAGCGATTAGAATCTGGATAAAGATGATGTACTTATTAATAAATGCAGAAAATTGAATGTGTGTTGCTTGAAAAGAAAAAATTTTAGTCAACTTGAATTAAATAAAATTTAGTCGTGGTAATACAATAGAGCCAAGTTATCGTTGTCTTTGACAACACATTTTAGAAGCTGAATTTATTATTAAAAGCTAGTGGCTATGAAAAAATTACGCTTGTGCATTTACGTACAAGGCATGACAGAAATTATATTCATTACTGAATGCAAGAAATGTCATGACACGTATATAAAGAATAGATGTTACGAAACAGTTTTTTTGCTAATTAAAAACGATTTTTGTTGTTGAGAGCTTTAGAAAGCCATTACAGAATACAATTGTTTTATTGGAAGTTTTTTTTTTTCATTCAAAGCTTTTACATTAGTTACAATGTTGAAAATTATCAGTTACTTTCTGCAACGAATAAACAAAAGTTTTTTTTCATGCTTTCGTGTCTTTCCTGAATTATATAGCATTTTTATCACATCTTTGAGTAAAACATACAATACGTAAAAGCTGTAAATTTTCTGCGAATTTTTTTTTCCTCTACATGAAACTATTTTCATTGCAAACCATAATTTTACTTCGTGGAGGTAATGAACTCGATCCATAATTAATCCAGTTCGAACAGAATAAGCGACAAAACAGCAAAATGATAAAAAATTTATTATGGGCATAAAATTTTACAGAGAAAAATGGTCACGAAAGCTCAGTATGGAAAGAGTTGTCGCGAGATCATGACATCATCGCTCCAAGGGGGCATTATAGGTATCCGGTGACGTGTTTTTTTCTTCAAAAAATTAAAACCACATGCCACCTAAAAGAACAGCCACGATACGACAGAAGGGAGATACTTGTGTGTTTACACAATTTCATCGAGCACGTGTACACAATAAGCCGCTCATAACATAAATGTACATTTATATATAATTTTGGTGTGCGCTCTAATGTGTCGTAGAGCGGTGGAGGAGAAGGCTGGTCCTCGCTGCTCTCCCTCTCCTGGCGTATATGATTCGTAACGTGAACGTAATGTATATGCCACTGCTGCGTATGACAGTATCTTAGTTTCGTTTTGACTCTCAGTGTAACACTGTCAGCAAGTCTCGAGTTTTTTTTTTTTTTTTCCACTCTCGTGCTTTTTATTACCGATTTGGTACTCGATTTTTGTTTTTCGTGTGTTTTTGTTGTGACAAAAAGGTTAGTTGTCGATTTTATTTTTGGTTTTGTTTTATCACTGCCGAAGAGCATTGTTGTAAAAAATCTGTGCTGGGCAAACATGTACGAATGGTTACAGGCACACGTGAGTAGAAAGATGGTGTCGAGAGTAGTAGGAATAATTTTTTTTTTTTTTTCCCCGTCTGCTTCCCGCAATGCTTGACTGGCAAATTAAGGTAGTGGTAGATTTTTAATTGAAAGTACCGAATTTTTTTTCAAAACTCACGTAAAATTTATCCTGTACGCTGTAAGGTAATAATTAAGGATGCAGTTTTTTTTTAACTCTATGATTTGCATCTACATGTATTTTTCTTTGGGTAATAACACTGCTTTAATAGTAATTTATCTTTAAAAGTCTTTCTGGGAATTCCCGAAATCGTGTCTATTTTTAGAGACATACATTTTTTTTATCCATGGGTGTATTTTTGTGTGTGTGCATGTATATTATGTCTTTATGTTGGACAAACTACAATTTTTTTAGTTCCTTTTTTTAACGTTTGTCTGTGGAATTTTTAATTGCAAAAAGTAGACAATTCATCGTTATACTACTCATTTTTTGTTTATTTAACGCTCATCATTCCGATACAGATGTTTTATCGGATAAAATAGTTATCACTCAAGCGTGCCTTCCCTTATCGAGTTATTATATTTTATGAACTTAGGTTTTTTAGCGCATCACAAAAAATACACACTTTTCATCGTACAAGGCATTAAGCTTACGTAGGACCATAGGAAACCTTGAAACAAATACCAACACCTTTGTCGTTTTGATTTTCATAATTTCTCCGGGAATTAATAAAAGTATAAAAACAAAAATATGTTTGACCATTTTTTTCCATATGCAGTACGAGGAATCAATATTAATATTCGATTCAGCTAATTGCCTTTCGACGAATGTGAAATAAGTCACGAAGGCTGCAGATCTCCCCTTTAATTAGCACCATTTGCAAGTGAATGTTTCCGAGGCAACGGCGTACAAAAATATTCTAAAAAATAAATCTACCCGCACGCGCGTACATTTTTTTCGTCAGCCCATACCGAGGCGCATGCTTATGCTGCTCAGCTGATATCAGATTACTCCGGCTTGCCTGCGTAAGTAAAATATCGTCACACTCGGACTGTAACGAAAAAAGAAAAAGAAAAAAAAAAAAAAAACAAACATTGAGTCATTCGTATTTCCCGCAAATTAACGTTCATAATCGAGCCTATCGGTCTCGTTAAAACGAAACAATATCACTCGATTTGCGCAAATTGCTTCCCAAGGATACCGCAGTTGGGAGATTATATAAGGGGAGATGAAGCCCTGTACTTATGCGTGCCCTATACGCATGTACTTCAGTATCGATGAACAGAAAAGAGACAGGAAAACGTGACGTCGCGCAACCTCAGAGGCGATCAATAAGTCCATGCTGTCCTTATATATATATATATGTGTGTGTGATTATGTGCGGTGAAGTTGAGTTCTACTTCTCGTGTTTCCGTTTCATGGGGACGCTGTCTGTGGCGCGGTTTTTATAGACACTGCAGCTGCGTAATATACGTTGCCGTGCTCGCGTCGATGCCAGCAGCAGATAGTTAAACACGTTTTTCTTTTTTTAAGCCTTCCGATCAATAACCGTGTGTGGATAACAAAAACATTACATTCACACGTTATGTTTCGTGCTAGAAATTTTTACAATTTCACGCAACACTTTTCCTCGATTTCCACATTTTTAATATGAAAATTTCTCTACTCTTTTTCCAAGCATTACATCTTTGGCCATATTTATTGCAAACAAAGAAAGCATTTCAAATAAAAGAGTATACCTACTTAAGCCGGCAAAAAGCCACGTGTAAGAGTTTTTTTATCTTCTACAACCCAAGCTGCATAGCACCGTGCTTTTCAGCTCGGGTTAGCATGTGACTCATCGCATCTCTCGTGTCGCGTCTCGACGTACAGACTTTTTCTCGACTCATAAAAATGCACCATTTTTTACTGAACCTCCACGTTATGGTGTTACGTTACTCGCAACCAGAGTAATGAATGAATAAAAAAAAAAATGGAATTGTTTATATTAAAAATACCGCAGTGTATGCTAAGCCCAACTTTCGCAGCCTATACTGTAATTTGAGATGAATAGCAAGATCATTCATTCATTTTTTTTCTATAAGCTCGCCACACAAGATTCTCTCTATTTTTTTTTTGTTTTTTTTTTTTTTTTCTAGTGCACAGAAGATTGCGCGCAAAATATTGCGAAATATTATTCACAAGTTAATAGTAGATTTAAAATAATATTGTCCGCAATTTTTCTGTAGCTAAGTCATCCTGTGTTGAAAAAATCTTCTTAGAAATCAATTTCTGGACGTCTCTGGTCATCACTTTATTGTAGAGCATTTTTTCCTCTACAACAGACGATAGATTTTTGAAAAGTAAGGCATGTAAAATAATTTTTTGAAATGTTTCCTCTCCCGAACACATGCATGTTCTTTTTCGAGAATTTTACATGTATGTTCTGTAGTCCGACGTTCGTCGATTCGTTACGTACAGACGTTGATGTAGGAAAAAACAGATATAGATACAACGTTAATCTGATATTGTACGGGTACACGTGTCTCGTTTCGTCCGAGTACTGTTATAACATCACCTGTATGTACTTACGCGCCGTACAGAGATTTTTTTCGCGTATCAAGTATGAGTCATCGATATTCTTATTGTAACTTTATCATCGCTCTGCACTACAAACAATAATATTTCTTAGAGGTAAAAACGTAGCAATCGTTATCAGACAAAAGATGCGATTAACAGTACATGTACCAATATCCATTCAAAGAATCAAGATAAACGCATGTGATACAGCGCAAGACAAAAAAATTCTATTGTCGATGTACCGCGAGTTTTTGTATTGGTGCTACGACGAAAATAATACGTGGCTTGAAAAATCACAGCTCGGCTCCATCAATTTTACCTCAAGGCTGATTTTAAAACAGCGCCAACCTCGCACGTGCAAAAACTTGTTACGCGCTTTTGTGTAATTTTTTTCGAGCTCTCTCTTTCTCGTACACGCTTGCTTCAGTCGCAAATTACCTTTGAAGCATCCGCGTTGTCAAATCGCCCACTGTTGCCTGTAACAAGAAGATCAGTCTTCTCCTTCTACGTACTCGCTTTTTCAAAGGTATCCAAAGCCGTAAAGCGATAGGCTACAGTTCTTATCTATCCGGCATGAAATGTAAGGCATAAATAACGGCATCTCGAGTTTTTCCCGTTTTATCACCCACGCGTAGTTCATCAGTTAGCTCAATGTGCAAATAGATTACCTGATGTTTCATCACGTCGTTAAACAACAACTTTATTCCCGAGAAGCTTGGCGGTTCGCTCATAGATTGAATGCACACTGAGTGAAAAAAATAATAAATGTTATAGAGAAATTCCAGCAAAAATTACCATCCCAAACAATAAATCGGATGCGAGCTGGATAAAAAGGAAAAAATTGTTATTTTTAAAAGTAAAGATTATTGTTTTAACGGTAAAAATTGTAGTTTGAATGGTAAAAATTATGGTAAGAACAGCAAAAGTTACCATTCTGGAACGGTAAACCTTAAAAGGATCGATTAATAAATTTTACTTACCCGCATAGAAGTTCTTACTGTTTTAACCATAACTTTACAATCACGTACGCTTTATCCTCATGTATGATGCGCGTTTTAAAATGCAAAGCATGTCTGTTGCGCTGAAATATATAAAACTGATTTATGAAAGTTTGATACAACAGAGTTTATTAGAAAAAAAAAAAAAAAATCTCTCTATTATACAAGTACATAAGACGAAGACACATTTATTGTACTTCTAGACATATTATATTGGTCACGTCTTCCTTTACTTTTTGCAGATTAAAAAATGAGTAAGATGTATCCGGACCCAAATGCACCGCCGGCTGGCTTTGCACCGCCACCACCTTACAGTTCAGTGCCATTGCAACATGCTTACGATGGAATACCACATCAGCCACCACCGGGTATGAAAAATCAAATCCAAATGCCTGTTAGGTTTTGTTGAAAACATTTTTATGACAAATTAATAGTGTGGCTTTAACCCTTTAAACAGCACAATCCACGGTCATTATCGTGCAAAATACGTCTTTTGGATCGGAACCCCAAAGGATGAATTGTCCACATTGTCATGCGGATATTGTCACGAGGACGGAGTCGGCTCCCACAGCCACGACCCATCTCGTGTTTTTAATATGTTGCCTTTTCATGTGAGTCACGTGTCTTGATTCATGCCATCGTTGTAAAACGCGCATACAAAAACTTAATGACGATAGTACATCCTTCTTTTTTTTCCAGATGCTGGCCGTGCGCGCCTTTCGTTTATTGCACGGATTGTTGCTTGGCAAAGAAGCATTACTGCCCAAGATGCAACCATTACTTGGGCCAAGGACAATGAAAGCTTATCGATTCTTCGTTCGAGAAGGAGACCACGATTGTCCATCGTGTCGGGATCGTCGATCGCGATGCGAGCAAACACCGCATTTTTTCATAGACGTTTTGTATTAATGTTGTGTACAGAGCAAAAAGTATTGAATTATTTTAGCGTGTAAGGAGTTTGAGAAGCTGTCATGCTTATGCAAAAATGTGTATGTCAACGACTGCTTATGGGCTCAAAAGTGACTACAATGAAGTATTCTTTTAACAAATAGTTATGGTTACAACAGGTTTTTTGTTTAAAACTTTAAAAGTTATCGAGAAGTCTTTTTCACGAATGTTTTTAGTGGGTATACACTTGTACATTGTACGACTTTGATACTTTAAAAAGCTTTAAATTTATATTTGTGATTCTACGTAATTTCAATGAAAAATAAACGGTATCATTACAATTTTGCATTTTGTATTGTACTTACAATGTATATTGCAATACTTACTTGTCACAAAGTGTGATACGAGCATTGATTCTTCCACATTTTCTACCTACTTTTATTGTCATGGATTAATTATTCGTTATTCTATAATTTTTAATTAATTTTTAACGTAAATATAATTATGTAAGCTTAGGTATTGCAAACTAAGTTAAAATACCTAATATAAATCAAAATATTCCTTCTACGTACTGTTAATCATTTTTTGAAAATAAAATACCAATACTGTTACAGTATATACATTTTTTATTTCCTTTCGTCCACTCGAATTACACCTTTTATTGAAATCGTCACATTGTTGTTTTAATCCTCGAAAAACTTCAAGCTCTAATTGTAAGCATATCTTATGTTTACATGATAAAATTCAGGGGTACTACCAAAACCAATTTATAAAAAATTTCAATTTTCAATTATATCACAAATATGATGCAACATCCTTTTACTTTGAAAAAATGCTTTATTAAAACACACGTTCATTGTCAAATGTAAAAATGATTCCTCGTCAAACAATACCTACCGTCAGCTATGACTATACATAAAAACATATAACCGATCTCATTTAGGAGTGTTGCATGCGCCCGCGCGTGTGTGTACATTGTGAGTTGAGCGAATATATTAAATTAAATTAAAGCGTTTTGTTTCACTGCAAACATGCTTAAGATGGTCTAAATTGTGTTTGAAACGTATCCACCTCATCCAAACGTACGTACTCTTTCCTCGAGAATCATCAAAAGTTCATTGTGCTCTTCAGGATTTATAAGGAGTGGAATGTATCACAGATGAACCATCATTTCCTTCTATTTCTATTTTTTAAACTTATGAGTTTTAAAGTTAAGCTTCTTACTCCCCTTTAACTTTAATGAATTTTGAAAGTATTCATTTATTGGATTAAAAATTTTTAAACAGTTTCAATTTTATTCGAACAAGAGCTAGAATAGTATATTACGTACCAAGGGACTAAAGCAAGCCAGTTCGTGGCTGTTGTAGTGTGCGCCCGAGCGTAGCGAGGGCGCTACAAGCAATAGCCACTCGCTGGCTTGCTTTAGTCTCGCGGTGCGTATACACTTTTATATCACACTCAGCGGAAAGTTCGTTGCATTGAGAGGGAGAGAGATAGAAGGAAAACAAGCCATTCATTGTGTGGTTATAGGTTATATCACAAGAGTTTTTATAATTGTTTCCGATTGTGATATTTAGGACATTCCTGTATTTTTGTATAAAATATGGCAACAGTTTCGACAGTCATGTTCGAAGAGGATTCTTCTGACGAAGAAAACTTTAACGAGGATAAAGTAGGGGAAGGAAGAGACTTTGACTGTCAACGAAATGCCATTGTTCAAAATTTACTTCCCATAAAATCGAGAGCATTGTATGAATATGCATACGCTCGATTCTTACAATGGAAGCATAAGAACAAGGACCTAATTATTTAACTCTTTTAATGAATGTGTTTCGAAATGTAATAATTTCAATAGTTTTTTATACAAGATTGATAAAAATGAAGAACTGTAAAAATGCAGTTATTATTTAAAAATGTGTGAACAAAGAAAATTGTATAACAATTTTAATTATTTCCATTTGTTCAGAATCTCATTTTTTTTTTTTGTATAAAATACACCAGCAAACAGTACATTGGCTTCTTTTATCTTGTTGATATTTCCCAAATTTGTTTGTTTACTGCAGTGTGGCGCCCTCGCTATGTTCGAGCACCGAACTACTTCAGGCACTTATTGGTTTGTGTATATAGTAATATACTGTAAGATATAGATACGCATGCGATGCGTACACGCACTTATTACACAGTTTCTGTCCCTGTATACAGGGAGAACAGTACGAACTTTACGCTTAGTGTGATATAAAATATTTTACGTGCCAGTGGTTGGAAGTATTTAATTGTGTTCAACACGAGTGCAACGTACGTCGAAATGTTTTCAATGCAATATAGTATGGTGAATTCCGTACAAATAAACTTATTTACCATTGAAAAGTATTTTTTTTTTTGTCCAACTTTCCTATCTTAGGATCAAAGCTGCCACAAGGATGATCAAGACTTCACGTGGTGTTAAGGCTACAGTGGTTGTTTTCCTACCTCGGACGTTTTTGATGATTCGGGCATGATCTCGGCAGGAAAAACAGTGTTCGGCCCACGAGTACCATATTCATCCGAGGCTACCATACGCTCCCTCGGGCCTAATTCGCAGGCCCCTGGGTCATAAAATAGCTCTGGAGGCGATGGTTCTTTTGTGACAAAAACTACCGATTAATCCAGTTAGCTTTCCTAATGACAGAGCTGCAATATTTTTGACAGCTATGAAAATTTTGTGAATCTGCTTATAAAAGAGTCTTCTTTTTATTTCCACTGGAATATACAAATATTTTTTATATTTACAAACATGATTTGCAGACAAATCGACAAGATTACAGAAGATGTTAGATTTCACGTATGCGTTGCTATTCAACTAGTATATAATATCGTTTTTATACCTAGTAGAGGGGGGAGGTAGGAGTCGTAGCTCATCTATACGACTCTGCTGCTTAAGAAATAGTATCAGTTCGAAGCATACCGCTACGTTTGAAGTGATCGAATTTTTCAACACGATTAATTAATCTCCATCGTGGGTTTAAGGTACGTTTTTACTTGGTTTGAATATAATTGCCACCAAAGATCAGTATTTCATACAATTAGAATTCGTTTTTATTATAATATCTAATACTATAACCTGTAGATCTGTATAACGTTAATTTCAGATTAGTATGATTTTACAATCCTGTTTAATTAATGATTAAATAACTGATGCGGAATTTAGCTTTCCTGTAACAATGATCAGCATCAAAATAATTTGTTAATACACACGTTAACATAATATGTTTTGTAATTTTTGATGTCTGAGATGAACTCAACACAAAATCCTTATCCATCTATTTATAGAGTGAGCCAACTTTTGATGAGTTTTGTTCCATGTCCAAGTATGACATTTTTTTTATTTGAAAAAAAATACAGTTAATCCAAATATAGTAACAGTTGGCACAACTTAAACCGATTCTTTGTTCTACCCCAAGAATTTTAATACAGTATTAATGGGCTTTTTTCGAAGTTTAGTTACTTCAGATGATAAAACTAATGATGAAGATTATTTTACTGTTTTACCAGAAGTACGCTTAATAGAGGCTATTTAAAATTGATTATTCAAACAGCAATCCTGTCCAACCGTTTGTAATACAATTTCCTAGTGAAGCGAATCTGATATTTCTATAGTTACCTCTTTTAGGCATATTTCCATCAAGTATATGCGTTTTGGGCAAACATCCCATTTAATACGAGTCATTAGGTATTTTTCTTACTGAAATCAGAAAAATACCAAAATTATCCTCTAAAACAATATTTGAACTCTACAAACGATCTTTGAAACAACTTAATGTTTCGACATCTGATGCAATTTTCGTCAATACCTATATAATTTTTTTTAAAATAAACAGTTTTACGTTTTGATAACACCTGCAAACTTATCCAATATGGAGGAATATGATAGATAAAATGCAGAGTTTTTACAGATGCACTATTATAATTTATAGGACACCACCTTGACGATTAACCATTTTAAACTATATACAATGCAATGTTTAACTACTTTTTAAATTTAACTCGTCTTAAAGTCCACTGATACAATTAAATCATATTTCGATACATTAAAAATGAAAATGAAATTTTATTCTTACTCTTGAATTTAAATCTATTCAAGTAACATGGAATTTCAGTATAATAAAGAAATTAAAAAATTTTTTTTGTTACATATGAAAATTTTGTGTACATACTCTAAAATTCATATCCAATAAGCAAATAAAATACAGCGTGAACACTTTCTAATAATTTTTTATTATATTTACAGATTTAATAATGCACAAAGAGTATCCACATGCTCCTGAACCCCCAATTTCAGCTAATGTTGCACAGCCTCCGCCTTACGGTGCAGTATCACCACCACAGCAGCAAGTATTTCACCTTGGCGGAACTCAATTTGTTCCCCCACTACAAGATTATAGGGG
>NW_019379484.1:1176057-1240035 GCF_000648655.2 Copidosoma floridanum
TATGAATATGCATACGCTCGATTCTTACAATGGAAGCATAAGAACAAGGACCTAATTATTTAACTCTTTTAATGAATGTGTTTCGAAATGTAATAATTTCAATAGTTTATTATACAAGATTGATAAAAATGAAGAACTGTAAAAATGCAGTTATTATTTAAAAATGTGTGAACAAAGAAAATTGTATAACAATTTTAATTATTTCCATTTGTTCAGAATCTCATGTTTTTTTTTGTATAAAATACACCAGCAAACAGTACATTGGCTTCTTTTATCTTGTTGATATTTCCCAAATTTGTTTGTTTACTGCAGTGTGGCGCCCTCGCTATGTTCGAGCACCGAACTACTTCAGGCACTTATTGGTTTATGTATATAGTAATATACAGTAAGATATAGATACGCATGCGTACACGCACTTATTACACAGTTTCTGTCCCTGTATACAGGGAGAACAGTACGAACTTTACGCTTAGTGTGATATAAAATATTTTACGTGCCAGTGGTTGGAAGTATTTAATTGTGTTCAACACGAGTGCAACGTACGTCGAAATGTTTTCAATGCAATATAGTATGGTGAATTCCGTACAAATAAACTTATTTACCATTGAAAAGTATTTTTTTTTTTGTCCAACTTTCCTATCTTAGGATCAAAGCTGCCACAAGGATGATCAAGACTTCACGTGGTGTTAAGGCTACAGTGGTTGTTTTCCTACCTCGGACGTTTTTGATGATTCGGGCATGATCTCGGCAGGAAAAACAGTGTTCGGCCCACGAGTACCATATTCATCCGAGGCTACCATACGCTCCCTCGGGCCTAATTCGCAGGCCCCTGGGTCATAAAATAGCTCTGGAGGCGATGGTTCTTTTGTGACAAAAACTACCGATTAATCCAGTTAGCTTTCCTAATGACAGAGCTGCAATATTTTTGACAGCTATGAAAATTTTGTGAATCTGCTTATAAAAGAGTCTTCTTTTTATTTCCACTGGAATATACAAATATTTTTTATATTTACAAACATGATTTGCAGACAAATCGACAAGATTACAGAAGATGTTAGATTTCACGTATGCGTTGCTATTCAACTAGTATATAATATCGTTTTTATACCTAGTAGAGGGGGGAGGTAGGAGTCGTAGCTCATCTATACGACTCTGCTGCTTAAGAAATAGTATCAGTTCGAAGCATACCGCTACGTTTGAAGTGATCGAATTTTTCAACACGATTAATTAATCTCCATCGTGGGTTTAAGGTACGTTTTTACTTGGTTTGAATATAATTGCCACCAAAGATCAGTATTTCATACAATTAGAATTCGTTTTTATTATAATATCTAATACTATAACCTGTAGATCTGTATAACGTTAATTTCAGATTAGTATGATTTTACAATCCTGTTTAATTAATGATTAAATAACTGATGCGGAATTTAGCTTTCCTGTAACAATGATCAGCATCAAAATAATTTGTTAATACACACGTTAACATAATATGTTTTGTAATTTTTGATGTCTGAGATGAACTCAACACAAAATCCTTATCCATCTATTTATAGAGTGAGCCAACTTTTGATGAGTTTTGTTCCATGTCCAAGTATGACATTTTTTTTATTTGAAAAAAAATACAGTTAATCCAAATATAGTAACAGTTGGCACAACTTAAACCGATTCTTTGTTCTACCCCAAGAATTTTAATACAGTATTAATGGGCTTTTTTCGAAGTTTAGTTACTTCAGATGATAAAACTAATGATGAAGATTATTTTACTGTTTTACCAGAAGTACGCTTAATAGAGGCTATTTAAAATTGATTATTCAAACAGCAATCCTGTCCAACCGTTTGTAATACAATTTCCTAGTGAAGCGAATCTGATATTTCTATAGTTACCTCTTTTAGGCATATTTCCATCAAGTATATGCGTTTTGGGCAAACATCCCATTTAATACGAGTCATTAGGTATTTTTCTTACTGAAATCAGAAAAATACCAAAATTATCCTCTAAAACAATATTTGAACTCTACAAACGATCTTTGAAACAACTTAATGTTTCGACATCTGATGCAATTTTCGTCAATACCTATATAATTTTTTTTAAAATAAACAGTTTTACGTTTTGATAACACCTGCAAACTTATCCAATATGGAGGAATATGATAGATAAAATGCAGAGTTTTTACAGATGCACTATTATAATTTATAGGACACCACCTTGACGATTAACCATTTTAAACTATATACAATGCAATGTTTAACTACTTTTTAAATTTAACTCGTCTTAAAGTCCACTGATACAATTAAATCATATTTCGATACATTAAAAATGAAAATGAAATTTTATTCTTACTCTTGAATTTAAATCTATTCAAGTAACATGGAATTTCAGTATAATAAAGAAATTAAAAAATTTTTTTTGTTACATATGAAAATTTTGTGTACATACTCTAAAATTCATATCCAATAAGCAAATAAAATACAGCGTGAACACTTTCTAATAATTTTTTATTATATTTACAGATTTAATAATGCACAAAGAGTATCCACATGCTCCTGAACCCCCAATTTCAGCTAATGTTGCACAGCCTCCGCCTTACGGTGCAGTATCACCACCACAGCAGCAAGTATTTCACCTTGGCGGAACTCAATTTGTTCCCCCACTACAAGATTATAGGGGGGGACCGGTACCGGCACCTTACCTTTATCAATCTTATAGTGGTGCACAACAACAACAACCAGGTACGAAAAAAGCTAGCTTGACATTAATTTGGCTAGTCAAATCAAGTGATTAATTTTCACGACTATACAATCAATGATTATACAGTTATCAATGTCCAACCATCGCAACCTGAAGTTATTGTTGTGCAAAATCCAGTTTTCGGTTCTGAACCCCAAAACGCGAGATGCCCGCACTGCCACACCGAGATGTTCACTAGAACCGAGACAGCTATTACTCCTATGACACATACTATGTTCATTTTATGCTGCCTTTTTGGGTATGTAACACATTTTTTTAATTCTTGATGTATGAATTTCCAAGATATTTTATATATTTATGGGTATAGTAGATATCACGTAGCTTGGAAGTACATAGTTAACAAAAATACATAAATTTTTTACTTGTTAACATCATCAAACAAATTAACCACGTTGATATTATTTTTTTTTTTTAGGTGCTTTTGCTGCGCGCCTTTCGCGTATTGCACTGACTTGCTCAAGATGCAATCATTACCTCGGACAGAGCCAATAATAGTCTCTTTATTATTCGTTGGGTTCTGTAATGTTCAAGGGATAATAAAAAAGCAATAAAAAGTGATTGCGGCTCAAGAAAAAATTATCATCAATTTAATAAAAAAGAATGTAAGATAAAAATGCGCTAAACTTCATTTCGTAAATACTTTCTAAAAGTATTTTTAAAAACATAATTGTGAACAGGATTAGTATACACACATTTTTATACCAGAATAAACTTACGTAAAACCAGTACAAACATTTTTCAAAGTCCAAAGAAAAGACGTAAGAAACACAAATTAGGGAATTGACGGTAAGTAGGCTGCCTCAAGTGTACATGTGCTTTTTTTCTCAATGAATTTAGTGAGTTACTCCTTGAACTTTAAGTTAAAAATAGATTGGTGAGACCACGCCTCGTTTATCCTACAGATAGTTTTTTTACTACGAGATATGTTTGTATCGTTTAAAAAAAATATTTTTTGTTAACTTTCTTAGTTGACACTAACGGCACTTTCACACTTTTCAGTAAAATAGCAGCACAAAACTTATACTAATGCTTGTTATATTTAATATTTAGAGATATTTTTTGTATACAATTAGGGTTAGAATAAATGATTTAAGAAGACTAATGAAGATACACAAAGTAATACAATCATTGATTTTTCGGTTATCCTTTTCTGACTATTGTTACGTAATGCTTCTTTGTTATTACAAAGTTTCAAATTGTTACAAAAAAAAGAAGAGTTTCGTAAAGTTCAGAATTCAAAAATAATTAAAAAAAAAAATTTCACTTTTCAATACTTTACCTACAATGATAATAAATATATCTACAAAATTATATAAATAAAGTCGGAGCACTTGGCTATAATGACTTTTTTTATTGTAAGTTGTGGATTGTTTAATAAATAAAATACATTTGTTCAGCGAAAATGTATACTTAAAAAGATAAAAAAATTGAGAAAAAAGAGAATATAATATAAAACGACCATTTATTCTAAGTACACAGATATAAATCAAATAGTTCTGTTTGTATTTAAATTTATGCATATGAATTGACTTTTAGTTCTAAAACCAGTGTGGTTTGAGTATTTTTAACATAATGTGTATAAATAACTCTGCATGCACTCAGATTATAGAATTTCGGGACTAGCTCAAGTGATTTATCTTGTGATCGGAATTTACAATATTTAACACCTATTGTGTCCATTATAATTGTGTCATTAATAGTTAATTGGGGTAATATTATTTGCTGGCCTGCCTCACTATAATAATTCATAATGCTTCATTTTGAATCTGTATCGACTAATTGGGAATTGTGATGGTCAAATCTAAAAATTTTTTTTAATCTTAGCATTAAATAAAATTTATTTTGTACGCTTCAAGAAAACGATTCAAGTTTTTTTTTTTTTTTAATGATAACAGAAAAAATTCTCTTCAGAAGTGTAATAATATTTATGTCTAGAGAGAACCCTCCTATGATTGAAATCAATTACCCGGTAAAATTTAAGTCGGTCCACTGAAGAAAATTTGTGTTGGAGATCATCTCCAACTTTCGTAGAGCGCAAGTAGCAACTTGGTGTAATTGTTACCTCTGATTATTCGTTAAAATCTCTTTATAGGTCAAGGTTTAATTTTTATAAAACGTTGGAAGCCAGCTTGTGACGTTGCATCAAAACAACATCTATAGACACGATGGAAGTCTCGTTGCCACTAGAGTTGATGTTTTATCTACAGAACGGATTAGAATGGATGGCATATACATTAAAGCTGGCTCCTATAGTATGCTATAAAGCTACAAAATTGATCTTTAGGGTAATACTTGAGAATCCACGGAATCTTTTCACCACATGTATTTTGCTTGAATGGAAGTTTTGAATGTAAAAATTTCATAATTAAAATAAAAATGTCAATTAAAAAAGGATACGTGATGTACATTATTATTTGTATACATAACCATCTATAAAATGTGATAAGGAGTGCAATGAAAAAATTTATAGCCAGAACGTTATTCTGAAAGGTTTTCTCGTTACTTTCAAATATTAGTAAATTACGTCATAATCTTATCGTTTGAAGCTGAAATGGTAATTATGTGATAAGCATTTGAAAATAACTCTATTGTTCTTTTAGAAATTGGGAAAGTCGCACTTTGTCTCTCAGAGGAACAAACCAGAAAAGGTGACATATGAATAATATCCACAAACTGACCTTTCGTCAATTGATTGTTGTTTCGTGTCACTCATTCTACTGTGTCTCTTAACAACTTGTAATCGTGCATGAACTCCACGGTGATGGTTGCTTGAGTCAAAATTTTATGTAGTGAAAAAATAAGCATTGTCTTTTCTACAAAACATAATTTACAGTACATTCAATAGAGTGTCATGTATTTATTAAAAGTACGTGCATCATGGTGCCTTTGGGAAGGGGGAAGGTTTAAGCTTAGTCATTAAGCGATATTCGTAGTCGGTTGTAGATCATATACAAAAATTAGTTCAAATTGTACGACTAGTGCGCTCTAACTTTTGGACACGTTTAGTTATACATTATCTATTGTGGAGCAGTGATTGGTTTCGTTTTTTTTCAGTTCTTCATTGTTTGAAAGGTTGGTTCTTAGATTCTTGGCTTGAATTAATTACTATCAACGATCATTATCTTACGCTCACTAATTTTACACTCATCTCAAAGTTTTTTTTTAAATGTATAAAAACTGCAGCTGTCTATTGTCCATTGAAATATACTAAAACTTTTTATTGTATCCCGCTAAAAGCTTTTTATTTCTTGCTGTTTCCTAATTACAGTGGAAAAAACATTTCCTTCCAAAGAAAAAATTCTATACATTTTTTTTTCTATCATGGTAATGCTTGTTGGATGTTAATATTTCGTAACTCATTGTTTTAAAAGGTAATAATATGTTTAATTTATCATCGAACACTACGTGCACACAGCTTTTGTATCGGGACACTCAACGTGTCAAAGTAATGAAAATATAACGGATGAGTCAGATATTAGAGCAAGTAAAAGGACACGTTGTGCTGTAGGAAATACCGTGGTACAAATTTAGCCGGCCGATGGAGTCCCTTTCCTCACTCAAGTAGTCTTCTTTTTCGCAAAATAAAAAGTTATATGGAAAAACTTTTCTCGTTTATATAACGTTACTACATGAAAACAAGACTCAGTTCAAGTTATATCGTTGGAACTTTCAACGTATGGATACTCTGTATTCTCCATCACAAAATTCTAGTTTTTTTTATTTTTCATAATTTTATTATTATCGATATAGGTTCGTTTTTAATCGCTTAGTTTTGTTCAATTACTCTTCAAAAAATGTTTTACTGCAAACTGAAGCGAGCAGTTATTGAAATGACTATACTTAAAAAAAAATATGTCATAGCAATGTTAAAAAGCATTTCATAAACGAAATAATCGTTCAAGTACGAACTATTTAAACGCTTTTGTGTGATTGTATGAATTTGTCAGGAAACATGACGTCTGAAGTGTTAAATCTATAAGAGGAAAAAATTGTTTCGTTTAATATAGCTAATTACATATAGTTGTACTATTGGAGACAGTAGCTTTATGAAGTCACTTTGGGCATAGCCGAAGAATCAGAGCGGGTTTTCTTCAAAGTTTTATTGTTTGTATCGATGACACGCATGTCGCTAGTAGGATTCCCCGCCCGTGCCCGTGGCGAAGCCTCGTGACGATTGCGTTTAGTTGTAAATACGTGGGCTTGCTCTGTTGCTTCGTGGCAGTCAAGCTAAACGGGCTACTATTGCTTTTGAAAGTTCAAAAACACGTTTGCTCGTTTTTCATCGAGGAATTCGTTCAAAATCGTTATTCCCCTCGCCTCGTCTTCTCGCTCTGCAGCATAAAAAGGTTGTAACATTTCTTTTTGTTTTTCTAATAGCTCTCGTTTTGACAACAAAGATTTTTGGGTATACATACGTATTCGAAAGCTAGTGTCAGTATTCAAGCTGACTCTTTTTGTATAACTTGTATACAATGTTGTAGATTATTTTAAGCTGTTTTTATTTTTGAAATGTTATCAAACCCATTATTATTGTTCTCCTTAAGACAATATTACTCTACATTGACTCTATACCTTTCGAAAAAAAAAAAAAAAAAGTTGATACTAGGGCTTGAACATCGATTTTCTTCTTGTATGAAACATGTGCTTTTTTACTTTACTATCAATACCTTAGTATCTACTTGTTTTCAACTTCTTTTTCATCACCATTTCATTAAACGAACACCAATAAATACATATAATTCAGTGTATCGACAGTCCCGTAATATATTTAGATTTTTTGATACTTTGTCGAATTGAAAATATTAGAACATGCAAGGTTATTATCCGTAAAACGTACTAAACATGTATTAGTATTTCACTCACTGAGTTACATGCATTGGATTTCATTGTGCATACAATAAAATGCCCTCGAAAACTGCTGTGTCTCTCTTTCCTGGTTTTAATTTGAACGTATAAATTAATTCAAATAAAACTGAATTATTTGAACATTTTTTTCTATTTATTCCCAAACTTTTAGTATTGGAGTACTATATGAAATTATTATACATATTTTACTGGAAAATTAAACGCAGGAACTTTCCCCGTTAAAATAGCTCAGAAAAATTTTTTAATATATTTATTAAGAATTCAACCCTGTAACCCTACAACAATGTTACCCCAGTTATTAGGATGTTGATTAATGAGTTTATATCCTTTAAAGATATAACTTAGTGTAAAAAAAAATTCATCACTATACAACACAATATAAAATTTTTAATCCAATCAAAATTTTTTATAACTATTGTCTTTATTTTTTTTTAGAATTAGATATGAATTCAGACTCACATCCACCCTCGGCTCCACTTGATATTCAGCCACCACCGTACGGTGCATTATCACCGCAACAGGCAACACACGGTGACATACAAAAACAAGCATATCCAACACTACAGGTTCATAGTGGAGGACCGTTACCGGCACCTTACCCTCATCAAACTTATAGTGGAGGACCAGTACCGGCACCTTACCCTCATCAAACTTACAGTGGAGGACCGGTACCGGCACCTTATCCACATCAAACTTACAGTGGTGCACAACAGCAACAACAACCAGGTACGAAAAAAGCTAGCTTGACATTAATTTGGCTAGTCAAATCAAGTGATTAATTTTCACGACTATACAATCAATGATTATACAGTTATCAATGTCCAACCATCGCAACCTGAAGTTATTGTTGTGCAAAATCCAGTTTTCGGTTCTGAACCCCAAAACGCGAGATGCCCGCACTGCCACACCGAGATGTTCACTAGAACCGAGACAGCTATTACTCCTATGACACATATTGTGTTCATTTTATGCTGCCTTTTTGGGTATGTAACAAATTTTTTTAATTTTTGTTGTATAATATACTCATGAAATTCCAAGCTATTTTGTATTTATGGGAACGATTTGTCATTGTACAGATTGTAACTTTATATCTTATGTATATTACTTGCTGTTTTGTAAAGATTGTCTATTACTCAACACGACTCATTTCAAAATGCTCTTGCAGATATTATGTAGCTTGGGAGTACACACTATCAAACAATATACCACATTTTTCTTATTTTTTAGGTGCTTTTGCTGCGCGCCTTTCGCGTATTGCACAGACTCTTGTACGGAGAAAAAGCACTATTGCTCAAGATGCAATCATTACCTCGGACAGAGTCAATAAAGGCTTCTACATTTTTTATTGAGGAAAGGAAGACCACGACACGCAAAGCAAGCGAAGATTTGTTAACACTTTCCATTGACAATTTAAAAAATATCTAACTCAACTGTAACTTTAACC
Organism: Copidosoma floridanum; assembly: GCF_000648655.2. The sequence continues at coordinate 1,185,117 of NW_019379484.1, forward strand.
ACAAGGTTATAATAAATACATCTAATACTTAAAAATTATTTTGTGTGGTCTTTTAGGGTCAAAGTAGGGTCCGTTAATAAGACTCATACTTGTACGTCCATACTTTTCCCTATTAAAAGCAATAATAATTTATAATTTAAGATATAAATGTATTAATAACATCAAAATAAAAAAGAAGTTTTTTACGATTTGGATTTCGTTACACTTATGATGTATAATATTGTTATGCTCACTTGATGTAATATGATACAAAGATTATATCTTTCTTGTTATCATCACGTTGATTACTTAAATATTAGTTAGGTATTGGAAATTTTATTCGTAATAAGACAAATTTTAGAAACTTAAATATTCTAGCATATCACAAAAAAATTCGAATACACTGATTAAATATATTGTATCTGTTTTGACCAATGATGAAAAAAAGGATAAAGGGCATTTGATTTTAATCAAATTTTGTTTAATTGCAAGTTATAAACTTATTTTTGTTTATACGGATGATAGAGCAGTCAGTTGATCATTGATTGACATTACTACATAAAAGCAATTGTACACAAAAAATTATATACCACAAATAGTTAGGTTATGTAACATTATAGGTCTAGAGAAAATTTTTAATAATTTTAAAAAATAAATAGTTTTATACAAGCTTATTTGTAATTACTGATTGTATGAATAACTAAAAGAAACTTAAATTTTTTAAGAAATGCGTGTAATAAAAACGTATAATTTACGAATAAAACAATTTTAAAAATGAAATATGTTTGATAACGAAAGAAATTATGACTTTTGACGTGAGGTGCATCGTACTTTTACAGCTTTTACAGCAAAAGATCAAATAGAAATTTCCTAGATTTTAATAAAATTAAACTTTTATTGGACCCAAATATTATCAGATCTGTTGCAATAAAATGTTTTGTTCTGATGATAAACGGTGTTTGTACTTTCTCTTTCCTTTGTGATGACATTCGTTAAAGCTGAAATTTTATTACATGAAGAGTTAAGGATTTTCTTTCTTTTAGACGATAATCTACAGTCAGTTTATCTATTATCGTACATGACATGCCATAGATTTACTCAATGCACATGTCAACTGTATTTAAGCTTAGTCAATAAGCGATATTTGTAGTCACTTGTAGCTCATGTGTATAAGCTTCTTGCCCAGGTATAACCGACACGCTGTATAAGGTTGAGACTATGGCTGATATAATTGGAGGTTTTGGCAATATTTATCTTGAAGTTGCTTGTACTTGGTTTTTTCAAAAAAATTTGTAGATTTATTGTGGTATGACAATAACCATACAAAAATCAACTAAGAGCAAATTAACAGCAGATTGCAAAACAGATGTTGATTGATAAAAAAAATGCTGCTAATTGCTGTTCACAATGTTGTAACTGTTTGTACAACATTTTACTTTAAAAATACATTAACACTATCTTAAAGTACAAAATAAAAACAAAAATAGTAGTTAACGAATATCTTTTACAAAATCTCCTGTAAGTAAACTTACGATCGATTTGTTTGTGACAAGAGACTTAAAACAGAGGTTCGTAGAAAAAATATGGATAACTTCACATGTTGACGTCTTACAGTAGTGAGTTTTGAGAAAAATTGTAGATAACATTGTACTATTATAAATTTATGCATCATTCTTTTCAAGAAGTCATTTTAATGCCCAATACCTTAAAACTCTGAAATAATCGGTAATTTTTTTTTCTTATTAGATTTTTTATCATTTAAATCTTAGTTTGAACTCAAGAACTAGCTAAAACTCAGATAAATCTGAATAACTCAATGTGTGAAAGTTTTAAGAGGTCACTTATTTATATAAATATTTGATAAGCTACTGAATGACTTTTATTTTTATTTCTCCAAGCTAACCATTTTATGAATGAGATTATTTGAGTTGCAAAGATTATTCTACGAGTATTATATATTTATAGATTGTTAGATACTTTGTCTTGCATTGTAAGCGACAGTGAAATAAAAGTTATGTGTAATCACTTAGCTAAATCACGTTAGTATTGTTTTTGACGTCAACCTTATGAAGATAATTCCATTTTCCAACTCAATCACATTTACGTATTTTCTTGAACGTCATATACATGTGATATGTATAGTAATCTATATTTTTTTTCAGTAGATCTCGAAAAAAAAAAAAAACAATATTTCACTATGACTAAAATTGTGTACAGATGAAGAATAAGCTAAAATTTGTACAGCTAAAAATAAAAGAAAAACGATATTGAAAAATGTAAAAAGAAACGTTACTTTCACACGTATTTCTACTTTGATAGGACATTGTAGATACGTATACGTATTAGACATGCATGCGTCATTCTCGTCCATCACAGTGGATCGTATGAGAGAGGCTCATAATCACTCACTATCATTAGTAGATAATTATAGATGATAAGTAACAAAACTCTACAGCGTGAAAATCAGCCTAAATTTGAGTTTAAACATTAGTCGTCAAGTTTTGTGTACGAGTGCACGTCTGACGGTGAACTTACAGCTTATTTTGTTTTTGTTGTGTACGAATAGTTTTCTACTATTAGCCGTTTTATTTAGTTGATATTTATTTAAACATTATTTAATGACAATTATATTAGGATAATTTTAAAGAACTTTCTTACCAATATGCTATTGGATTTACATTGAAGCATTGGGAGTTTTTGTGATGTATTGTATATTTACATATTATAAACTGAGATACCGTTACATTCATTAATCATTAAGTGTATAATGTTTAAATTTTATTTCCTTAAAACTTCTAATGCAAATGTAGTGCCCAAAGACCAAAATTGTATAATAATATTTTTTTCCATATCTTATATACATGCGAAAACAGTTTGGAATGTCGGTTACAGTTACATTTTAGTTAATACACATTCATCACGCAATGCATTTATTTATGCAATTACGAATATTTGACTGCCAAGATGTTAGAGACACTAGCAACCATACATTTATTGCGTGGTTTTTATAGCTTTTAATCGATCTAAAATATACTTAGGGTATTCAATGTTTTTTTTTACAGGTTAGAAAATAAGCAGCATGCACCCAAATTCTCCGGCCCCATCCAGATTCGTAGCCCCACCACCTTATAGTGCTGTCTCGCCACAGCAAATGAGTTGTAGCGGGATTCCACCACAGGCACCACCTCCGTATGAATTTCACTCTGGAATTCCAGGTATAAGACAAACAAACTATTTACCAGGTACATGAGGTTAGAGGGACTAGACGAATCTATCGAATCACCCATAGTGAGAAAACTCGGAAAATTAAAAAGTTCTTTATCACTAGAATTTATCGTTGTGGGAGATAATTTAGTCAAATATGTTATCAATAACAAGTATTTTTGTGCACGTGCCTAGTTGTATGTTAGGCTTACTTTAAATAAAATCACAATTTTCAGTGTACGTAACCACAGTATGACTTCGTTGTCGGTAGTGTCGGTTACTGTATAATCCTGCTTAATCGCACCTTTTCCTCTTTTTAACACCATTTGTACCGTGCCCGAAGAATAATAATAATTTTTCGACAAAAATTTTAGTTTCTAAATATATTTAATGACGTTGTACTGAAGAATTACATTGTTAATAATGCTTTGTTTGACCATATCTTTCATTTTTTTGGTGCAGCCTCCATAAGATATTAACAACCTAAGGGGGAGAATCTAAGGAAACATATACTTTAATATAAGCTAAATATATGGGATATGTATACTTATTGAATTATATGTATAATATAAATAATTACGATCATTTTTTTGCATAAACAGCACCACGACCAATCATCGTCTTTCAAAATGAAGTTTTTGGTCCAGAACCCCAAAGCACGCAATGCCCACGCTGCTTTACACGGATTGTTACAAGAATCAAATCTACTCCCACAGCGGTAGCACACGTTACGTTTCTACTATGCTGCCTACTGGGGTAAGGGGTCACGTTGACTTTTGCGTACTAGTATACTTATGTATTTATATACGTATCGATATAGTTAATGCCAATTTATGACTTATTTATTTGTTAAAGTCCGAGTGAAATTTGGATAAAAAATTTTCATATCTTTTCAGGCTCTGGTGTTGTGCACCTGTTGTTTACTGCGACAGTACTTTAACACGAACAAAGCATTATTGCCCGAGTTGCAACTACCATCTAGGGCAGAGTCAATAAAATCACCACATGCTTAGTATACAGCAGCACTTCTTGGATACGTCTTGTCCGGAATTGTAGTTTTGTATTATTAGTGAACAACCATTTTATAGAACAGAAGTGATACTGTTAAAAACTATTTTATGTGTACTGTTATTCAACTCGTGTACTGCCTGTATGCATGTGTATCTACTCGTAGCAGGGTAAGATGACAATAAAATGTAATACAAACGTTCCAAGTACACATTTTTTTTCTTTTGTATAGCTCTGAAACATTAAAAATAGCTAAGTACAATTTTTCTATAGGGCCTCCTACAATGACGTGTCTCTAAGCTTAATTAGTTTCAACTTTTTAGCACGAGTGCTAAAAAAAAAAAAATAATACACGAAAGGGAGAATCACATCGTCAGAATTTTAAAGTCAGCATAAAAACTGTGTACTTTAATATTGGATTAAAATTATTATGAAAAAAAAAATGTAATCAGTTCAAAACAAATTTAAAATTAAATGTAATAAGAATTCATTCAAATTTCTTACTATATTTTTATTACTTCACTTTATTAATTGGATTTTGTTCGAGTACTTGAAAGGAACAAATGAATACATTTTTTGTTTATGAACCAAAAGGGAAAAAACAATTTTTCATTATACGTATGATTATTAATGAGTACCTCACTTGGTGTGTGTTAAAAATGAATTGTTCAGTAACCGTGTTGTAAAATTGAAAAATAATTTTTTTTAATAAAACAACAGTCGACACTTGTTTGTTAACATAATAAATCGTGTTAATGTCCGTAATCAACATTTTGAAAGCAATATGAAAATTTATAACTTATAAATTTATTTATATAACTTTCATGGTGTCTATTTACTAATCAACAAGTGATATTATAAATAATACAGCTAAGTAGCTGAAAGAATCGTCTTTGATGTCAAAGCTCATTAATTTCGTCATTTTTAAATTAGTCACTTCCCACAAATAGTAGCTCAAATGTAAATTAAGATAGTAACTTAGCCGTGGAGAAATATCCATAGGCTTATTGAGGCCAACAGATACTAAACTGGATCAAATTAACTTAAAAATATTTTATTTTATAGTGTTCTATCTCTAATCCTGTCATTACATTTATGATAATCGTAGTTACTTGTGAATATATAAATTACTCGTAAATCATGTGTTTGAAATACAATCATGTAGTAAATTGTTGTATTAACCAGTACTGAAATTCTACGTGGCAAATAAAAATTATAGATAACGTATTGAAACAACATCATCAAAAAGTATCTGTTAAAATTTAATAAATACGATAAGAAATACGATAGTAAAACATGATAAGATTAACGGTGTGGATAGAAGGTAAAAGCCAAGTGTATGTATTTTTGTAACAAAATTATTTGAAAAAACCTTTATGGCAAAATTTAAGACAAAGACGAGAGAAATGAGCATGGCATCATTGCATCTCTGAAAAATTTTTTTATTGTAGAATAAGAATATGAATTATTAAATGAAACTGGGAGGTGTGTAGATAAATACCCAAAAAACAAGTTAAAAGCCTTTACTAAATTAATTTTGTGATCTTATACATGCTTATTTTATGACATCATGGATACTTACAAAAAAAATTCGGTGCTGACTGCAACTTTTTTTTAAACTTCATGTGAATGAGCATGTCTTCGGATTCAAAAAGTAGCTGAAATCCACATTATCAAATTTCACAATACATTCCTTCATACGAGATAAAATTTAAAAACAACCAATTTTACTAGTTAAAATAAAATGTATTTATCCAAAATTATTAAATAGTACTTAAGAATTATTTTCAAAAAAAGTAGAAATATCTTGTTCTTTCGTTGCTACATTTTAAAGAGAAGAAACGATTAGAATATTATTTCACTACGACCTGGCCCCTACCTCCGTGATCCCCGAGTATTAAGAGTTGTATTACCTTCGACAATCCTCATGTATGTATACAATACACACATAATTACCTCGCATATGCTTGAATCATTTTGTACTTAGGAAGGGGAAAGGGTGGAGCCCAATTATCTCAAAGACACTTTTCGTGTGACAGTCATATCTGATAAATAAGACATCGCTGCGTAGAAATGTGCCTCAGTTTGAACTTTGCTATCATTGCGATCGAGTTGTAAGACGCATGTGCTCTCTGTCGTCAACTTGTTGGTTTTGATATTTGTGTGAATCAAAAGGTTTGTTATCAAGTGCCTGTGTCGTACATGACTCACAAGAATATTGCAATAGAGATAGGAAACCTTTTTGCACAGTATTTTCACATTTCATTGCTTCTGAGTCATTAAAAACGTTAACATTTAAAAAAAAATGTAATATTTACGTATGGTAAGATAGAGTAGTTAAACTCAGTGTATATGATAGATAAACCTGTTTTGTATTTTCGAAGACAAGCATAATAGGTCTCCAAGGTAAATTCGACAAAAAAGAAAAAAAAAAAATTTTAAAAGGGATCTCATACATGACGCACAATTACGTAGGCTTATATGCAAGAATATTACATAGTTCCTAAATTATTATCGTCAGCAATACTTTTATTGACTAAACAAGTAAAAAAAAAATCTTTGATGTATACTGTGTTTCTAAATACAAGCTGTCAAATTCAAGCTGCTATTATGAGCCTAACGTCATTGCAAAATAAATTATTTGACATCACTTAAATTCGTTTATATGGATTCATTATTGGTAAAAACTTTTTTTCATAGTAAAAAACTATGATTTTTAGTAATAAAATCAATGTGGATAGAGTAGATGAATATTTAAAGTTTTTGCAAAAATTATTCACACGGTGTATTTCTGTCAAAGTAAAATATAAATAAAAATTTCTATGTTTGTTTTAAAAAACGGTAAAATTCATATGGTAAACATGCATGATTAGATATTCAAAACTATTTTATCCCGATGTTAAAGAGAGGTAAACTGATCCACATATAGCCACTGAATGTTGGACTGCTACTCTCTTTAATATTTACTGTCTAATATTTTTTCATAAACTGATTAAAATTAGAAGTTTTTCGACTTTCATAAATTAATTTTTATCCAAAGATCCTGTCCATTTTAATACAAATTGATGGTTCCTTATTACGACGAGTACTGTAGTTGAAAATTACATTTTTTATTGAAAATTGCGGTGATTGTAATTAAAAATTATAATTTTGATCTATTATGCGTACTATTACCAATTACCCATACAATCATCATTTACAATACAAATTATAATCGTCCATTCTAGATGGAAAATAATTTCTTTTTCATACCAAAAATTTACGATTGAAGTGTTTAGGTAAGGTCTGAGTCTCACAAGTATTAGAAGGAATCATATGTATACTTATACTTAGCATAAATAATATTCGACTACGATGATTCACTTGTTTTTTCATCGCGCGCCCAAACGTCGACTGACTTGTCATGTCCCCACTACTGACTGACACAAAATCAATATATATATATACATACACATGACGTGAGGTACTTACCACTGTAGTTGATAAGACCAACTTCTACTTCGTAACAGTAAGTCATTCAGCCATAGTTCAAATCCTGAATTCTTATCAACGTGTACCCTCCCGCTCAAGCTTAAAGGTTGGTTTTCTTTTTCGTAAACTCGCTATTAATATTAGTACACAAAATACATTTTAAAAAGTTGTTATTAAAACTCAATACCGTTTTAAAAAGAAATTTTTCCAAATTGTTAGACTGTTAACTAATTCAGTTACGCTTGACATGCAGATTAAAACTGAGAAAGTTAAGAAGTGTTTTTTAGTCTCAGTTTTAAGATGTTTTAAAACATTTTTTACAACTTGATTGCACCCAATCTTTTAACGTTCTGTTGTTATAAAAACAATACTATATTCAACGTGGTGTAACATTAGGAAAAATATTCCAAGTAACAAGGCTTTGAAATTGTTCTTTTCATCTTGTACCGTGCAAACGGTAGGCATTGAATAATTATACTTCACTGATCATGGAAAAAAGTGTAAAAAAAATTTTAGAATTGCAGTTTTATAAGAAATGACAGGCCAAAGTTTAAACAGCTTATAGTTTGATTTTAATTTTAAGTGCAAGGTTCTGAAAAAAATTATCCTGAAGAGCTTCACTGCATAATGATAGACAATGGAAGAAATCGTGACGTGGCTAGTAAAAACGTGGCTAGTAAAATGGCCACGGTCGGCCCCCACCACAGATTTTGTAAGGCCTTTGCGCTCGTCAAAATCAAACTCATGATAATTTCTCAAGTCATTTTCCATGTCCTTACGATATGGTATAAGCTATTTTTCTCAGTTTAAATTTTTACACTTATTTTTACATGTAACTGAAACACTAAAATTGTTAAAACTATTTTTTCATGTTCAGTAAAAACATTAATCGTGAGTCTGCATTTAGTGTAGTGAAAAAATCATTCCAAGCTTTGCGTTGACTAGTCTATGGAAGATTGATTCTTGACTAATTAATTTTTATTTGATTACTACAAAAGGCTTTTTTTAACAACAATCTAAATTATTTTCTAGTGCTCAGTATAAATTGATTAAAAAAATATACTTTTTAAAGAATGCGATACGCATTTGAACATTACCAACAAAGTATTATTACATTCGTTGAAATGACCTTTGACCACTTGTTAGTAAACATTACTTATTTAATTTGTTATACTAATACACGAAAAGGCCCTCAAAGTCAGAATAATCTCACGATAAGTAAATAATAGTATTTTATAGTATTCATTCATAAAGTTATTTGTACACGAGTATGAATGTTGTTGTTTATCTCCAAACATTCGCTGTATTAATTGAGATGGCAAGTCGTTGCTATTTTTTTTAATTTATTTATTTTTGTTAACAATCAAAAAAAATTTTTAAACACTCTGTATACAATATGACGTAAATTATGTTCTATTATAAGAATACTGTGTACCTTTGCTTTTGAGTCATTAATTTTACTTGTATATCTTTATTATATCTATCTATCAGCAATCAAATCAGAACTTCCTTTTAAACGAGTTATCAAGAGCCAGCTACATGATGTGGTTGTTTTTGAAATAGTATTTATAGCTAGGCAGATAAAGATAATAAAGAAACGTTACTTGAGCAGAGTGCGTTTGTGTCACCTTGCAGAATTTTTGTTTGAAACGTTGTTATTGTTTTATTTTCAGTAAGGCAAGATGACCGAATCCGAAACCATGAATTGCCCAACCTGCCAGATGAGCGTCGTCACGAGAGTTAAGACAGGAGCCACAGCTCAGACACACATTATTTTCATCCTATGCTGTATTTTCCTGTGAGTACTTAGTAAATCAATGTATACATACACGCCGAGTTTTTACTTGTTATTATAATTATGCTTATTTGACGGTGACATAAATCTTTTTACAGTTGCTGGCCCTGTGCACCATGTGTTTACTGCTGCGATACATGTTTAGTGAAAAAACATTACTGCCCAAGATGCAACACTTTCTTAGGTGTTGTCTCATGAAATTGCTTGACCCTTTATTTAAGGAAGACAGCAGGGTTTTTGCTTCCCAACGTAATAGACAAAACAAGCCCTTTTGGCTTTAAATTATGTACAGTGTCATGAAAAGTCAAACTATCATGACGCAAGGCAAAATTCTGTTTACAATATAATTTTATAAAAAAAATGCTTGTAGATACTTCCTGTATTTTCCCTTTATCATCAGTTATTAGTAAACGTCATTACTACATATTTATATTGAAATTGTAAAACTGTTGGTTACTTGCAATGCGAAACAATTTAATTAAATTTATACCAACGTTGATGGACGAAAAAACTATAAATATTGATTTTATTATTTATATTTTTATAATGTAAAATCTAGGCTAACAGCTTTTAATTGATTCGTGGGTCTAATAGGGGTATTGTACTTTAGAGGCTTGTTTTATGGTAATGCGTAAACCACTATAATCTTAATTGTAATGATCGTATTACCAAAAAACAACTTTTCATTAGAACGAAGCAAAAAAACTTTGTAGTAGTATCATCTACAAACACAGTATTTGCAACATTTTTTGTTTCCAATTAAGATACCAAGTTAATTTCTATTTACTTAAACTTTCATTAAGTTGATAATCTGATTTCCAAAGTCGATATAAATCATTGGTAGATAAAGTATTATATCAAGTTATTGTAAATCAAGATTTTTGAATAATCTAAGTTATACTTCTTTTCGCAAGGAGCTAGTACGTATAATCGCATCAGAAATAGATACGACTGTCGTGATATCATACAAAAAGTTTGAAACGCATTTAGTTGGAAATAATTGTAACTTTTTTTTTTTTTTTTTTTTAATAAAAATAAAAAGTATAAGACGCCTTAATATCATTATTACTTTACGTATGTAAGAGAATTCTATGTTAAATATAGTGTCCCTACGACCATATATTTCCCATATCTCTGTAATCTTCGAGAACCGAGAACCAAAAATTGTATCAGTGTACTCACGTGTCAAAGAGCAGCCGACATACAGCACTAGATATACTGAACCGCGAGAAGAGAAACTAAAACATGGAATGGACTACAGAGCCACAGTTTCCAATCTCAATTTTCGAACGCCGACCTCGTCTAGAGGCACTTCTCTGGGCAAAGGTGGTATTACGTAATATTATATTCAGTTCCTACGGCAAGACATGAGCCCGTAAACTAAAAAAAAAGGTCACACAATGCCCACCCCTGATCACTCTGAAGTTGACGCACGAGTGAGAAAAATTTAACCTGAGTAGTTGACCTTTATTGCATCCCTAGTCGTCTGTCTTGTCCCCTTTACAGGCTGACGCGAAATTAGAAAATGTGACGCGCGGTCGTACAAATTACCGTTGTCTATTGTGCAACAGCAGACCTTAATTCAAATTCTATGGTGTTACCAGTGTGATTTAACGATGTGTACTTTCTAGCGGAAGCTTAAGGGTTGGTTTTGCTTTTTGTTGATTTTCGAATTGCTTTCAACGCTTATGGCACAAGCAGGTTTGAATGCGTTGGACAAGCTGTTTTCAAAACTTTATAATAACGTTTTGTAAGATATTTTTATCAGTTGTTACATTTTTAACCAATTCAGTTACGTATGACATGTGAATCTAAAGAAGTCTCTGACTAATTTTTCGTCTCAATTTTACTCTACTGATCATGTGGTGTTTTTGCATGTTAAAATCCAATCCAGTCCAAAAAATATCAAAAGTTACAACAGAACCGATTACTGAATTATTTGATTTCAATTTACAGTGCGAAAATTCGGAAGAAGGCCTTGCCGCGAAATGGCAGACAGAGAAAGAAAAAGCGATGCAGCCAGTAAACGGTGAACTCGACAGCAGCCCCCATCACGGATTTTTTTAAAGACTTTGCGCTCATCAAAATTGAATTGACAATCACACTTCAAGTAATTTTTCACACTTTTCTGATTTGTGCAAGCCATATACCTCAACGTACCTTCTTTTTTGGCAGTTGTCAGCAGTTTAAATTTCTGTACTTACAATTTTTTATATAATCCTTAACACCATTTTTCCCATGATCACTGGATTTAAAAAATTATTCATGAGTTTGCAGGTTCAAAGGGAAAAAAAAATTATTTGAAAACATATGTTGCATGGTCTATGAAAGGTTGATTATTTTATTCAATTACACTAAAAAATGGCTTTTAAAAAGCAATATGAACTGACTATACTTCCAGTAAAAAATGTTTAAGAAATTTTTTTCATTTTTTAATAATGCATTGTATTTTTTTATATTTGCAAAATAAGGTATTACTATATTTGTTTAAACAACTTCTGGTCACCCGTATTTTTTTTTCATGAAAATTTTTCAACTTTTTTATTTGCACTCTGATAAACAAAAAATCCTAAAAAATAATATCTTATATTATTCAAATACATGAGAATATTTCCACACGAGTTAAAGTTGTTGAAGTGAAAATCACATCACTGTAGGAGAATCACTATTTTTAACTGTAAAATGTAATATTTAGTTTGAATTATATTAATTTACGTGGCAGATTTACCATTTTTTAAAGACTTTTTAAATCTGATTTTCTTTTCTATAGTAAACCACCATGGAAGAACCCGTAACAATCCATTGCCCAACCTGTAGGACGAGCGTCGTCCCGAGAGTTCAAAAAGTCCCCACATTCAGGACACATCTTTGTTTTGTCCTATGCTGTCTTTTGTAAGTTGTAGGCCAAATGTGTACTTGATGATAACGCAAATATTGTTACAAAAAAACGGAGCACACATTTTTTATCTTTACAGTTGCTGGCCCTGCTCACCTTTTGTTTACTGCTGCGATGATTGTTTGACAAAAAAATACTATTGCCCTACGTGTAACAATTTTTTGGCTCAAGTCGGATGAAATTTGTTCATTTCAATCTCTATTTACTTAATAAAGAGAGCAGAGTTTTCGCTTTCTCATGCAACGGGAAAAACAAGCCTTTTGGCGCAAAATTATACACAGTGTCGTCAAAAGTCCAATTATCGTGACATAAAGCCAAAGTCTGTTTAAAATTCGATTTCATAAAAAAATTGCATACATACTTACTGTATTTTTCTTTCATTCTTATTATTATAAACTGATATCACTACACCCATTGAATATTAATATTATTATTCACTTGTGACGCTGTTTAATTGATACATACAAATATCGATTCACTAAGTTTTTGCATATTTTAGAACGAAAAAACCATAAATAATTAATTAATTTAGTAATTCACACTTTTATAATTTAAAATCTTAGAATTTATTAAAAATTAATTAGAATGCTTACATCAATTTCTTTTGATTCCAAAATAATATTATTATTTTCATTAGTTCACTTTGAATACAATAAAGTCTAAGAATTTTTCATTTAAATGGTTGATTTCGAGTAAGCGCATTGATACAAATCTCTGTTTCCGTGGGGGAAAATTAATTTTATTTTTTGATTAGTTGATTATTCTTAAGTGATATAAATAATACTTTTTATCAAGCGGATCCTTAAATTATCCTTTATTAATTTCCTGAACCCTTCGACTTACATTATCGTATACTACTAGCTATTCTAAAAGCAACAAGATTATCATCCAAGATACCATAAAATGTAATAAATTTAAATCTCGATAAATTGTAGAAATTACGGCTCCCTCAATAAATTTCCCATGATCCACGCGACTTTTGTCAACTTTCTGCCCATTTTTGCCATCAGATATTCAAGTATTAATGATTATTGTATTAAAAGTAATGTCAGTATCTTGGGCACACCACTGCTCTTGAATAAGCTAAGCTAAATAATGTAGGTGAAGGCCGACGTACGCGTACATATGCAATCGAAACAAATAGGTCCGATAAAGTGTCGCGATAAAAAAAGCAAAATCAGCAGTACATTACGATACCTTACTCCATAGCGAGGGGTGACGGCCAGTGATGAGCCACAGTACAGATGGCCCCAATGGGAGTTTTTCAAAGAAAATTACACGGCAACAGTAATGAAAAATCAGATTACAATGACAAACGAGCAACGGTAGTTTAGTTCATTGATTCGAAACACAATCAGATGATGTCCCCGCGCTACGGCCGTCATTTACCGCCCTCGCGTTCGTCGACGCAATGCTCCTCACGATCGGACTCGTGCTGGGCATTGCGAAAATTTCTTCCGCGGCCAGTGGGGTCATTTGGCGCGAGGGTAGTAACGATTTCGTGTCGCTACTGAGCATACCAACGTTTTCCTTAGCTAACGAGAATTTCGTGAAAAAAATCCAAGAGCTGGAACACCACAACTTCCACGGAGCCGTTCTAAAGGCCGTCTACTACGAGGTACCTATGCGAATCGGGTTCAAAAAGTCATTCCTGTACGTCTTTGTTATTCCGAAGGAGCCGAACCTCGTGAGCTTCGTCGACAACGACACGAAAATGACCGGAGTTTGCGGCGAACTGTGGAACATCCTGGCCGATTATTTGAACTTCACGTTGGTCCCCATCAAAATGGAGAGCCGGAATTTCGGGGGCAGGCTGGCGAACGGCAGCTACGACGGGATCCTGGGTCTCATACACCGCAACGAGTCCCAGATAGTCCCGAGGTCCGGAATATTCAGCGACCGGCTGTCGCTGCTGCAATACACGATGCCGCTGTGGAGAGTCCGGTGAATGAACGTAATATTGTCGCTTGGACCTTTTTTTTTATATATAATGTACGTTTAAACGACTTATCGTTCGATCAGCTACCACTTGTACATCAAGCCCGAGTGGAAGCACGACGACGGTTGGATATTCCATTTGTTCTCCGCGCAAGTTTGGTACTCGTTTTTCCTACTTTTGCTCCTGATGAGCGTCGGAGCGTACATCCACGAAAAAAACTCCCTCGACAAGCAGGGAACAACAGTCACCCACCACAGTTTGTTGGACCACGTTTTCCACACGATAGCCATAGCGATGTCCCAAGGAGCTACCTCGTCCGAACTGGAGGACAAGTCCAAGTTGATATATTTGTGCACTAATATGTTTTCGTGGCTCATCATCATCGCCTTCAGCTCACACGCGATCTACTTGATGATGAATAAAAAATCCAACTTGCCGTTTACCGATTTGAAAAGTTTGATACAAAACAGCAAGTACGGCGTGGTCGCCTTCAGTGGTTCCATGGTCCACCAACAGTTCGAAGTGAGAGAAGTACTTTTTTTTTTTACAATGTTCATCGTGCATTGCGATGGGATGTCCATTTTCAGGAAACGGCCACCAAGTATTACAGAGGTATGCGCGACTTTGGTCGGGTGACTTTCGCTTCGTCCGCGGAGGAGGTTTACGGAAAAGTGTGCTTCTCGACCAAGGGAAAATACGCGGCTTTCGAGGCCATAGATCGCCACAAAGCCATTGGCCGAAATATATGTCGGCTCGTGCCAACCCAGAGCTCTTACTTCGAGACGTGGATCGCGTCGGCCATCAAGAGGAGGTTTCGGTACAGGCGCAGCTTCGACAACGGGTAATATGATATTTTTTTTTTTTTTTTTTTTTTGCAGTGGATGATAAATCGTGCGCAGAGTTGAGGGACAATTTTATCGCAGGATCCTGAGAATGTACGAAACTGGGTTGTTGGATGGGCTGAAGGATCGGTGGCTCGATTGGAAGGTTGACGAGAACGAGGAGTTGCCGTTTCAGTCGATCGACGTCACGCAAACGTATTTGATATTTACCATTTTGATTGTAGGGTGTGTTTTGTCCGTTATTGTTTTGATGCTCGAGTTCGTGATTTTTTTCAGAAGTAAACAAACAAACAAATTAGAAAAGTTCAAGATCGTTAAAAATCGTAAAAGTGATGTTTTTCTCTTGGCTAAATAATGATTTTGTTGTATATAAACGTAATCAGTGGAATTAGGATTTTTTTTTTTTTTTCATTATGATTGATATTTTTATGTACAAAAGTGAAGAATTTTGAGTTTTTTTTTCAGGGTAACGTAATAGTGGAACAACTATGACAATTTTTTTAAAAGTTTAATTTATTGTTCTGTCTACTGTTTCATAACAACAAAACGCAAATCGATTATAGTGCTATGATCATCACTAATAATTTCACTAGAACTAATAATAAATATTTGTTCGCAATAATATCAATAATAAAATAATATAAAAAGTACATAATGCATACATGCGTGACATATTTTTTATCGTCGTACTTATATACACAAATCTCATTTTTTTCTTTTTTAATTGATTTTTTTTTTCTAGCTTAATTTTTTTTTCTTTTCATTAAAATGAGGCCATGCTTTTACGTATTCATTGTAACATTTGGTATGATCAAAAGTAATGCGCCAAAACTCGCTACTACAATCTCAATTCTACGACATTAATAAAAATAACAATGACAATGCTAATAGTATTTTGTTTGTCTTTTTTTTTCAACCCTTTACGCTTCACTTCAATATAATATATATATATATATATCTGTATATGCTTTGTATTTTCTTTAATTTTTCTCAACCTTTGTTAAAATCTACATTTTTTTTTTGTTCATCAAAGTATATAGTCGTCGAAAAAATTATTAGCACTGTATTCGGTGTGCCTTCAGTCTTTATCCAATCTACTTTACACTTGACACTCTTTTATAATTATTTTCACTCATTTGTCATGCTCCGTACAACTACGTAAGACTCAATTTGTATTTTATTTTGTATTCGTTACAAACAGTCCACTCCAAATTTTTTTTTCTTCGTCGCTCAAATTTGTGTTCACTGTTTTATCCAATACGCGCGTGGAGATTAAGGCCGCACATATTACATACGATCCAAACGATCCTTTTTTATTTTTTATTTTTTTTTTCATAAGCTTCGATGAGATCAATAAAAGGACTTTTCTAAATGTTACATTTATACATACGTTGTTGCTTAAAGTCTTACTTACGGTTACACACCACCTGCTCGTTTACATACATCTATAGTAATGATAATAATATTGATAACCATACGATTTTTTTTTCCTACGTTTTTTTTTTTTTTTTTTCATCCTAATATTGTAATAATTGTTATTAATTTAAATTCTCACACGATTCGTTAAAGAATTTGGTATATCGAGTTGACGTCGGCGGTACCCAGTGGCCCGCCGAGCCCAATCACATGTCGTCCTTCTTCCTGCGTCTCCTGCTTCGGATGCTTTGGCGGTAGTTTGGCGGTAATTTGATTCTGCTCAACGGAAACGAGAAAAACCTCCTGATGGATTTGCGCTTTTTACTCAGGTAGCTTCGCCAATCGGAGTTGCTCGGCTGGTGACTCGACGCCACCTCGTGCGTGCACCTGGCAAACGTCAAATCCTGCAAAAGTTTCGTTTAGAAAAAAAAAAACCAANATAATTTCGTGCTCCAGAGCCTCGGTCTGCGACATATCGGCGATAAAAAAAAAAAAAAAAAAAAAAAAAAAAACGTTCAAGTATAACGTATAAAAATGTGTATCCATGTATTATACCTGCTCCTATAACGGAGTCTCCTTTCTGGCCTCTGCTTTCCATTGGAAACCATTGACCCGCGTGGTGACCGGCTTGTGTCGATTCGTCGCGTTTTCTATTCCATTTCTGACACCGGCGACCAAACGCATCGCCGGATTCGACGAAACCAAGCCGTTTCTTTTGGGCCTCGAGTTGCCGGAACTACAAAACACACACGCACGTCCCATTAATCATATTGCCAAAAGGATCTGATACGTATAAGGATATCAAAGACAACGAAACTAACTTTCCGGTGTGGTTGTCCGCGGCGTGTTTGACGTTGCGCCCGACACCGTTGTTGCCCAAGATGATTCGCATGTGGGTGTCCCTGGAGAAATGCTTGTCCGGCAATTTCCTCTCCTCGTGGCCGTTGTTTCTCCTGTCCTTGCTCACCGACAGTCCCAACATCTCGTTGGTCAACTCGAACGGCTTGGCGTCCGCGCTGTTTTCCATGATTGGCTGCCACACGAGGATTAACCTTTTTATTCTTTGTTTCGTCTCTACATAATGTATATAATATCATCTGCCTCTCCCGGTGGCAATCAAACTCACCACGTGCTGGTTCTTCTTGATGCAGATGGCGTCGTAGAGGGCGCCCGTGCGGTCGTAACCCAGCGCTGGCTTGTACTGGGTGCTCTGGTTGCCCGTGAGCAGGGAAACGCCCAACTGGCTCTGGATGATACTGGCAGCGGTCTGGGCGCTCGGTGGACTCGTGTTGGTCGGCGAGTAGGGTACGAGGCTGTCGCTCGAGGGCGAGTGCGGCGGCGACGCGTAGATCGGTGACTGGGGCTCGCTCTTCAGCGGCGACAGCAGCTTGCTCAGGGGACGCGACTTGACGCCCCGCGAGCACTGCTGCAGCTGCTGGGTGAACGACAGCACCGTCTGCGAGACAAACAAACACTCGGTTACCATTTATATATAATAGCTACATGGAAATTTCACGGGATATGCGTAAGTTTGGCAACACCACTGACCCGGCCGTTACCGCTGGACGAGCCCTGCTGGTGTTGTTGCTGATGGCCGACGGCCGGCGGGTTGGGATTGGCCTTGCAACGGTCGCTCTTGGTGCTGCCGGTGAGATTGCTGCTCGACTTGCTGTTGCTCGAGTTGTTGCCCAACGAGACGCAGCTACGCCTCTTGGTGGAGTCGGGCGACTCGGCCGGGCTGTACTGAGTCGAGATGGGGTTCAATACCGCCGAGGAGGGCTTTGTCTCCGTCGTCGAGTTGGACGTCACCGAGGTCGCGCTGCTGCTCCCACCTGTACCAACGACACTCGTTTGTAAGTGTCACCCAAGCGGATCCCAATGGCTGTATTTGTAGGCCTTTAATGTGCAACGCGTACCTGGTCGTGAACAGCGTCGATTGGCAGCATGCTCCTCGAGTAGCCGGACGACGGTGTCGTGTCCGCTCTTGGCCGCGACCTTGATGGCGTTCCGCCCGCAATGATCCGAGTGATTCGGGTCGGCGCCGTGGTTCAAAAGTGCCCGTACGCAGCTCTCGTGGCCCTCTTGCGCCGCAATGCCTGTCGCACAATAAACATATAACATGCAGCTAGGGACTCGTTATAGTACACACACGAGGTGTACACGAGACAACATATAATCATGTATTGACTGACCCAGTGCCGTGGCACCTTGGTTGCAGGTGTGGTCGGGCGTCGCCCCGTGCTCCAGCAGCAGCCTAACGATGGCCGCGTGGCCCTGCCAAGCGGCCGAGTGCAAAGGCGTGCGGTTCTCGTTGTCCCGGGCGTTGACGCTCGCGCAGCCCTCGGCCAACAATAACGCCACCATGTCCACGTGCCCCTGCCAGGCGCTCACGTGCAGTGCTGTCCTGCCCTGTAAGATAAACGATGGATGTTTGTTATTTGCTCATGATGTTATTTGTTACATCACACGATGAGGATACCTCGGAGTCTCTGCTCTCGATATCGGGGCTGTCCTGCTCGAGTAAGAACCTCGCCATCGCCAGTCGGTTCTCCAGAGCCAGGATGTAGAGTATGCTCCTGCCGTCCGCGTCCTTTGCGTTGATGTCCCCCCCGTGGGACAGTAGGACTTTCACGCTGTCGTAGTGTCCCTCGAGAGCAGCCAGCCTGAAGGGAAAATCGCCGCGTTTCTCTTTACCACGGAATTTTTTGATACAAACCAAGCTGGTAATGAAAATAGGGTACCAACCTGAGAGCGGTTTTGCCATCGTGGGCGTGCTGATCTATCGGGGCCCTGTGTTGAACGATGAGCCTCTCGACGAGGTTCGTGTGTCCCTCCTGGGCCGCGAGCATGAGAGCGCCCTTGCCGTCGTTGTCGGTCTCGTCGATCTTCGCCCCGGCCTCTAGGAGCGCCTCGCACACGTCGGCGTGGCCCTCGAAGGCCGCGTAATGCAACGGCGTCCAGCCCGAGTTGTCCCTGTGCAGCTCGTCGAGACCTCGGTTGAGCAGCTGCTTCACCACGTCCGCCCCGCCCTGGGCCGCTGCCACGCTCAACACGGTACGGCCCTCGTTGTCGATACTGTCGACGTAGCAGCCCCAGAAGAGCAACAGAGCGACCACCGCCCCGTGGCCCATACTCGCCGCGGCCCACAGTGGCGTACGGCCCGTTGCGTCGCAATGGTCCACGTCCGCCCCGTACTCGAGCAGCAGCTCGCACACGTCCTTGTGGCCCTCGAACGCGGCCACCAACAGGGGCGTCATCCCATCCTTGTCCTGGTGGTTGACGCTGGCCCCTCGCTCGAGAAGCAAGTTCACCACCTGCCACATCCAAACGATTTGGATTATAACTCAACGATTGGGGGAGGGGAACAACATGTGAATGTGTATACGAACCTTGGTGTAGCCGTGGTTGGAGGGCACGCAGAGAGCCGCGACGCTCAAAGCCGTGCGCCCGTCGCTGTCCGCGTGATCGATCTCCGCCCCGTAGTCCAGCAGATGCTCGACTATCTCGCTGTGGCCCATGTACGCCGCGGCTATGAGGGCAGTGCGGCCCTCGTCGTCGGTCCTATTGACGTCGGCCTCGTGCTGAAGTAGGGCCTTGACGATCTCCTCGTGGCCACCCCAGGCGGCTGCTCTCAAGGCCGTGCGCTGATCCCAGTCCGCGCAGTCCACCATGGCACCGCACTCGAGCAACTGTTCCACCACCTGTCGACCATCGGCTCGTTTCACGTTGGATCGAAGCTACATCGACGATATATACACATAGTATCGTTAATATACCTTGGTGTGGCCACCCCATGCCGCGGCTCTCAGGGCCGTCCAGCCGTCGCAGTCGGCGTGGTCGACGTAAGCCCCCCCGGCCAGTAGGACCTTCACAACGTCCGAGTAGCCGTGTCGCGCGGCGAGGTTCAGAGCCGTCTGTCCGTGTCGGTCGGTCGCCTCCAATTTCGCCTGGGGACAAGCGTCGAGCGCCAACTCCAGGAGGGACGCGTTACCATCGGCCGCGAGGTTGTGCAGGACAGTGCGACCGCAGGAGTCGGTCTGGTTGATGTCGCCGTTCTCGCCGAGTAGCTCGGCCAAAGGCTCGACCGGCGACTCGTCGGTCGGGCTCGAGTTGCGCGATATCTGCAATACCATACATGGTCTGCTGATGTGGGGGAGGTGGGGTATTGAATATGTATGTGTGTAAATATGTCATACTTGACTAGAAGAAACGAGGGCGTTGTCGGGGCTGTCCTCCTCGTTGGCGAGTTTCTCGGACAGCCTGGCGCCCGCGTCGACGAGCAGCTTGAGCAGCTTGGCGTCCTGCTTCGGCCACAGTATGCACTCGCTGCTGTCGAGGTAGCAGTGCTTGATGGGCGCCCCGCTACTGATCAGCCATAGGAGTTGCAGGGTGTAGGTGTCGATGGCCGGCTTGTCGGGCGGCTTGTCGGGCGCCGGTAGCGCCGGCACCGGTGGCACACTAGTCACGGCCGTGTTCGTGTCCGACTGCAGCGCCACCGACAGCGACGTCGAGATCGAGTTCGCGGACGACAACTGCTGCTGGCGGTGGTGATGGTGGTGGTGATGGTGGTGGTGGTGTTGGTGGTGTTGGTGGTAATAACCGTGGTTGTTGTGGTGGTGGTGCTTCTGCTGGTGGACAAAGGCGCCCTGGACGTGCTGGGCGAGGACGCAGATCTCGTCGGGGTCGAGGTTGCGGGCTCGCAGGGTGTAGTGCACGGCCAGCATGGCGTGGCCCTCTGTCGCCGAGCAAAGGTACTTTTGGGTGCAGTGTTTGACGTCGAGCAGCCACTCGGCGAAACTGTGGTGAAACAGCATGAGCGCGCCAGCTCGCGAGACCGAGATGACGCGCCTGAGGAGGTGCAACTGCCGGTTAAAGTCCTCCTGGGTCATGCTCGGCTGGGCCGTTTTCACGCACTCGTAGAGCACAGCCTGGGTGATGGGCAGCTTGGCCGCGAGTATGACGTTCAACAACGGCTGGACCTTGGCGAACTGTTTGCGACTAAACAAACGCTGGCAAAGCCACAGGTAAAGCCCGTTCAAGGTACCCGGGATCTCCCTAACTTCCCGCAAGACGATGAAATTCTCGGCCACACCGTCGAGGACCTTCTCGAGGTAGAGGAAGCACCCGTTGCTCTTGATGTGCAGGTGGTTGAGCATCTCGGCCGTGTCCCGGGATATGTGCTGGCGCAAGGCGTCCTCCTGGTCGAGCCTCGCCAGGATGTACTGCTGCACGTCCCGCACCACCTGGGACTTGCGCAGATCGTCGAGCGATATCTTCCGAAAGCCCGTGAACATGCGCGATATGGCCTTGCTCTGGCGGCGCGCCGTACAAACCAGCAACAGCCACTGGGGAAAGAGGTGGTGGTGGCTGGCCAGGAGCTCGGCTATCGTTCTCGACACCTCCTCCTCCTCCTCGTTCTCCGAGTCGCGCTTCGTCGAGCCGCTCGTGTTCAAGGCCAACACGCTCGCGCTCGGCACCTGCTCGTACAATAAAATATTCCTACGCTCGAATGGAAATATTTTTTGAAAAAAAAAACAGCCACGCACCTGTCCGGCGGACGTGCCGGGCCCGATGATGGGCCCCTCGTCTATGGAGTCGACGACGAGGATCAGGCAGTCCTTGGGGGGCTCGATCTCCAGCAGGGGAAAGAGCACGGCCTTGCGCAGAGCCTCGTCGGGGTTGCGGTCCAGGACCTCGGGCTGCAGGGCCGCCTGTATCTCCGGGTCGGTGCGCAGCTTTTCGGCGTAAGCCTCGGCCACGGCCTCGCGCGACGACGGCCCGTTCGCACCGTTGGCTTGCTTCTGCTGATCGCTCGTCGGCGACGTGGTGCTCGGCGCCACTGTCGTCGTCGTCGGCGAGGTCGGCAGCTGCGACAAAGCGCATACCTTATCTCTTTAGGGGTAGGTATTTTGGAGCCAATGGGCAGTGAAACCGAGATTTATGGCTTACAGCAGCGGGTCTTAGGATTAGCGTCAAACGCACGAACGTAAAGGAACAAAAAAAATACTACGTTGTTCGAGCGTGACGTCATGGCTCGCGCGCGCGGGACAGCCGAGTGTACATTGTACTGTGCGTGCATCGAGATTCCCCGGGGTCGATTGCCCTTGGAAATACGCTTTTGGTTTCTCCAAAGAAAAAAAAGAAGAAATACTCACCGAAGAGGTGTCGGCCGTGGGGGGTAGCCGGCAAACGGGGTCCGAGGTGGTCTGGAGTAGCTGGGCGACGAGGCTCCTTACAAACTGGGCGGGGGAGAGGCTAGCCTCGCTTCTGGCCTGGCAAAAGTGCCTTGCGAGGACGCGCCGGTTGAGGGAGCGCTGGTGCCTGGCTGAGGCGCCGCTCGATGGCCACGCTAGTTCGGCGCAAAGGGCCGTTTTGCCGCTACCCGGGCCGCCGACCACCAGTGCCCCGCACGTCTTCGACGCCGGCCTCTGCTCCAGGCAGTGCGCCAATTTCGCGAACGCCCACTCCCGGCAGAAGAACCGCTTCTTCTCGATCACCGGTGCCGCCATTATTTATCGCTATACCGCCTACTCTCGCTTAAATTTATATGTATACCTATATGTACTGCTAATACTATGTCGATATTACCGCGTATGCGTGTAAGCGTTAATTTGTATTTTATCGTTTTTCGTGAGGCTCTTTAGGTTTCTTTTTTTTTCTTTTTTTTTTTTTTTTTTTTTTTGCTTTTTTTTTTTTTTTTTTTTTTTTTTTTTGCTTTGGTCCTTTGGTTTGTTTTGTTGTATTATTGTTGCGTGTAATCGCCCACCGTTCCTCCTTCGTTTTTCTTCGTTCGTTTTAATTCGATGCTCGTGCGAGTTGTGCTCTCGGCTGGTCGTTCGCGGTTGTGCCCAAATATTTGGCGAATCGACTGAAAATGGAAGCAAAAAGGCGAATCAGTAAAATTGCGTTTGAAAATAAACAGTATATAGGTGTGGCGAGAGACAATAAAATTACGCAGAGAGGCCATGAAAAATCATTACTGGCAGTGGATGCTGAAAAATAACAACGACTGACCTACTTATCGTCGTACCGGTTCCTCGAGTATTTATATATTTTCATGAGGAAAAAGGAAATCGATCGATGATACTCGAAAATGGCACTACCGTCCTCGATTGAGAGCCGATGAAAACCCATCGATATATATTAATAAAAGATTCCAGTCGGCCGAGTAAATACCTCGACTCTGTACTCCATTCCCGAGATGGGATCGAGATCGGTAAAGCGAAAAACCGCATGGATTCGTTAGGGGATTCCTTCACGCACACTCTACATATAATATACGGTCGTTAATTGTGATGCACGACGTTCATCTGCGAGTTTATCTATCCACGGTAATTTTAAACGCGTATTTTTCCCCTAAGATCTCAAGACGATCGCATACCGATCTCTCCCGTGAATCGTCGGCTCCACAAGAGCGAGTATAAAAAAAACAGTGCGTACATAGAAAAATATCGCAAAAGGAACTCACAATGCCCGCGTGCCGGTTCCTCCGCCTCCTTCTCCTCCGTCGGTAGCTCTCAGCTGTCGTCTTTGGATCCAGCCCGCGGCTTCCTTCTCCTTCCTCTCCTCCACTGCTTCCGCTCCTCTGCGTCTGCTGGTTCTTCTGCTCGGCCGAATCCCTCGCCATCGGCCCTCCCTGCAGCTCTGCAACATCAGCGGGCTCCTCTCCCTTTTTGCTCCGCAGTCTGTAGGTATATTATCTATACAGGCTCGTGTGGGTGGGTGCGCGTCTGTCTCCTCTTCTATCGCTCGGCTGCGGAACAATAGTTTTGCCGATCAGTAGCTTCGATCTCCCGTAGCTCGGCTGTATGTATGTTATGTTTGCCCCGTGCATTCATGGAAAATCACTCGCGCGTACATGCATTTCCCTAGCTCTATCTCCTATGGAGGTCTCTCTTGCTTCGAGTTTCGTGAAAATTCCCCCGATGATGGTTACTCCATACTGTGCACAGCCGTGGGGCTTTCTATTATACATATACCTGTATATACCATGACGACCAAGGGGAGATAGAGGGAGTTTGATTTTATATGCCAAAGGGATTACGATGTAATATATGTGCCCATATATATTAAATACCTATGAGACCATCTTTCCGCGCTGATATGAAGAAAAATGGGGATTATTGGTGTGGCAGTTTAATTTAAAAACAATTATACACACTGCAAATGGGTTGCACAAGGGGATTGTGTTTAATTGAATGTATTGTTGCTGAGTGTTTTTTTCACACGGGCCTCTGGTCTTGAATTTTTTTTTTTTTTTTTTTTTTTTTTAGGTTGTATCATTACGCTAAGCTGTTTGCCCACTTGGAAGTCACGAGTTGATTACAAAACAAATGATTGATGGTACAACAGAGTTTGGCTGAGTGTTTACCAACAGGGGATGGGCTTTTGTTGTTGTTGTTGTTGTTTACCGCTATTTAGCGCTTTACGGAACATCCAACGCGTCCTCGATGCGATTTGTCTAGCTCTTACATAAAAGGGTGAAAGATCGATATTCGTTTTTATACTTACACGTACATCCCTAATTGCTTATACATACAACCTTTTTATAAAATCATCGTTTTCACTACTTGAAAAACATAATAAAAAATAGCATTGTCAATATTGTTAGAACAATTTCACAACCTTTTTTGGAGACGATAATTAAATTTTCACGTGCATTTTAACCCTCGGGCGTTTCGAATCCTATATGAAATTCCCATAAAAGTATCTTACAATCTATGTGAAGCAAAGAAAGAAGGAAAAAAAGTACCGGCGCAGTGGTGCACGACGTGTAGGTATATCGACTCGGTAAGTAAATACATAGTTCGCACGATTAACCCCACATCATCGAGTAACGCCATGATGCAAACTACGACGCCCAAACGCGCTTTTGCAACGCAAGAAGGAGCTTTGCAAACTTTTCATTTTCTCCCGCCGTAGGTAGGTAGTATATAATTATCAGAGTAGATGTATAGCACAGCTGCATTGTTTGAGGATTTTTTTTTTTTTTTTCTTTCAACGCGTTTTGAACGCAGTTTTCATCGGATTTGAATACTTTCACTGGTTGTCGTTGGTTCGCAAATTGTTTTGGAGAAAAAAAAAAAAAAAAAAAAAAACGCGAATCGGCGAACGGGTGATAAAAGTAAAAGATATTAATGTTGCTTGCGTGGGAGTTTGATTTTCGCTGAATTATCCAAACAGAGGGTGCGCCGTATTGACCGATCGTTACTTCGAGGCCTCGAGTGCCATCCTCGCAGATATCGAGGATTTAGTCCGGCAGACGTGTCTGTACTAAAAAAAAATTTACTTGGACACGGATATTTTGACGAACCGATACAATTGCTCATTATATTCGCTATAAAATATGATAATTCTTTTGTAGATCCGTTAAAGCAAATTTGAAACAAAACACAATACTTCTTAAATTTTTTGTTTATCGTTATACTGCAGAACTATTGTATTTTATTTAAAAATTTATTTAAAAACAGATCAACAAGTAAACTACTAATAACTTTAATTAACAATTGTCCAAACTTTTTTTTTCATTTGTCAGATACAGTATGAAACCTTTAACTTTTCATGGGTCCGAGGGAAAATCAAAACACTCATCGTCGCGTCATCATAAACGAACGATTGAATTTTAACGATCCACGCATATACTGCAATATATGAGCATCCATTCCCCGCTACTGTAAGTACACTAAAATACGTATACGAAAGCAGGAGGGGCACCGTATTACACATACATTTTTTGAGGCCAACGCTATTAGGCGACTCTTTCGAAAACACACGCAGTTTATTTTTCCGTTTGGTGTATACCGATCTCCTCGTAAACTACCGACCACCTACTATATAGTACTATTTTTACTGCCGATCGTACGCGAAGCGGAAAAAAAATCAGAGTCCTTGCCTCGCCGCATACAATCAGCTGGTCTGTGTCTCTCGGAGTAGAAAAAAAAAAAAAAAAAAAAAAAAAAAAGAGCACAAGTAAGTTATGTCGGTGTCGTAGCATCTCAACTAAGGAGGAGTATAGGGCGTAAGCGCCTCTCGCACGAGCAAGTGTATATATATATATAACAGGCATCCGGTGAACGGCCGCGCTCGCGCTATCTCCCGTATAGATACCTATACCACACACAAACAGGACGACGCGCATAGTGCTCTTACTTTCCTCGATAAAAGCCGTTCGGGACGGCTACTATAAGGTACATACATAACGTCAATGGCCCCTTTGTAGTCTCTCGATTCGTATACATATATGTATACGAGTGGGTAAATGACCAAATGCAAGGTGTGTACATATGTATATATACATGGTACGTGCAGTTATACCTATACGTCTAGATGTTCGGCATTGCCAGAGACCACGAAGACGATCGAACGAGGAGAGAGTACACCTAGTAGGTGTAGCGTATCGGCAGCGTCGAGGAACGCCGGAATGGTATCGATAACGAGGAGCACCGGGCCCGGGGGGGCTCTGCGGCTGCCTCCTCCATTCGGCCCCTGACAACGACGTACCTACGTACGTATACACAGATGTGCCAAAGCCGAGCGTTGCTTTTGACCCTTTTCATGTTCCGCTCATATTCCGGTCTGCTGCCGCGGTCGCTCGACAGTGTGGCCGGTCGGACCGCATCTCTGGAATCGGGTCGGCCGTGTAGTCCACGGGGTTGAATGGTCTCCCTCCTTTCTTCACGAAAACCTGCAAAGATACACGGGTATAAGCATACATAGAGAACGAGGCCGGTGAGAACGGGCTGGGTGGTTAATTATGCACGGGGAGGCTTCCAAGGAGGCTCTACCTTTTTTTTTTTCACCTTTTGGTGCCATTTTACTTTTAAGAAATCCCCCCCTTTTTTTTTTACTTATTTAAGACTCAGGAAAGAGCCGTCGTGTTTATTGGGGGGGTTTGTCATTTTTCTGCCATTTCGTTTTTCATTTTTAGCTAAAAGGAAGAGCTAAGGGGAGGGGGGAAAGGAGCTACACGAGTGGGGTAGATAGGGTATTACGACGGGGGCGCAGATTTATGCATTATTGAGATGCTCTCGCTGTGGCGCGGGTAATAAGACTCGGATGTATATATAGGCTTCCACTCTCTCTCTCTCTCGTGGGGTGTATTATGAGAGGAGAGAGAGAGAGAGTTCAGCTGTTTTCTGATAAGCATCTCTTGGGCAACTTTCCTAAAAAGCCAGCATCGGCTGAGAGTGCCCGTGGAGCTTGGCTACATATGTTACCATCGTTGGGCAAGAAAAATAATACGTTCCGTATAATGAAAAACAGCTCTATTAGTTTATTGCTCCCTCCGTGTATTTATATATGTGTATGGTGTAGTGGGGTTACAACCTATATACGCGCCTCCACTCACCGTAATTGAAGATTTGTGTATCACATGCCCGCGCGTGTTATTGCTTTTTCATTGATACTCGTTTCACTGCGCTAATTGCATCCATCCCATCAACTAATTGCCCTCTATAAATAACAGCGCCTCATTTAGATATAATATAATATAAGGGTGCTAATTTCACGTATTCGACGGAAGGGAGGTATAGGGGACTTATTGTGTATAAAACGATTGTGTACGATTAGTGAGATCACAATGGGTTCGAAGCTAAAGCTGCTCCGGTTTGATTTCAACCGAAACGGTGAAAGGGTGGAAGGAAAAAAATTTGACATCGGGTTTAAGAGAGTATGTATAGCCAAATCTTTGGGGAAAATGAAGAACCGGGGCACAGCTGCTACAATTGCAGCCGGGGCTAATTAATCTTCGTTATATTCGCTTCCGCTCTCCCATTGTTGCTTCTCTCTTTTTACGTACTATATTTGGTTTTTACACGCATCGAAAAAAGAAAGACAAGCACATACATGGATTTACAATGACACGATCGTAGTTACATTTTTTTACGGGTGAAAATGCAATGTGGTTGGATCCCTTGGAATTTTTTCACCCCCTTCAACTATAACCCGATAAGTGGGTCACGGATGTGAAACAAGCCCCCGCGTTATCGGCCTCCGCTCGTTCATAACTTTGGAGCGCAACGCAATAAAAAGCCGAGCAAAACCGCGAAATCGAGTTTAACGAGCTGAAACTTTTCGGTAATTTGTAGGGTACCTTGCGTGATGAAGTATACGCGTACACGATAACGTGCGTGGTTGGGTTATGCGATATCACCTCGTGGCCCTCGATTGTCCGATTTTATCCTGCCAGAGGAGGAATTTCGATACGCTCCCTTCCTTCTGGCTTTTTTTTTTTTTTTTTTCTTTCTTTCTCCTCCCGGTGTTTGCGCGTAATTCAATGCACGTGAGCTACCTGTATTATTATACTCAGGTATCGTACGTTATTTTATATGTATCATGCATGACGCTACTAACGCCTCATTAGGTATATACGCACGTGTGGTAGCTTCCCTTGCCGATTTTTCGGTCACCATAAGTGCACTTGTACGAAAAAAAATAGTACTGCTCAAGGGATGATTTTATTTTGCAAGTCGAATGTTAAACCGTGTTATTCATATGTATATGTAGTCATTGACCAAACAGAAGAAGAAACAACTATGAGGTGTTAGGCCCAACTGCAGCGAACCGGTTCTTTGACTCTAAAACAGCGCAGCAAAAATACATCTTTTTTTTCCATTTATATATCATGGTCGTTAAATTCTTTGTGATGCTAATCGTGCCCCAAGCGGTAATCCTCTAGTCGAGAGACGTGGATGAGCCGAAAAACTTGGACCTCGTCGCCGTTTTATTCGAGATCGGTATCGGGGAAAAAGTAGATTCTTTTTTTTTTTTTTCAAAGATAACTTTTCGAAGCTGAAAAAGAATCTCGTTTAAATTGATCCTTTGGAAAATCGGCGAATGAAAAAAAAAAATGTAGCTGACTCAGCTTGTCTTATTGATTACACTGCAAACAGCGTCTCGAAAGCAGGCACAGACGAAACCGCGCTTCATTCCATATTTTTCTCGAAACTGCGCAAATTATTCCTCGAATATTCAAATACCTTTGTACCGGTCGAGTGCCCTCCAACAACTTTATTTACATACCTATATGTTTTTAAGATATACTTAACAAGCTGCTGATCGCACTTGACCTTCTTTGCTCTTGCAAGCTGCGAAGGATGAATATTTTTTACACATTTAAATCGTCACGCCCAACATCCCCTAAGTATAGCAGTCCTGTAAAAGCAAGTAAAAACAAATACGCCCACTCCCCTCCCCGGATGTTACGTGCGTTCGTATCCGAGTTCGGTTGCCTCGCACTAGGTATATATACACGAGACTCTTCGGTGTCGCCGCGACGAGCGCACATGTTGTGTCGTCTTCGTCTGCACCCCGCCCATCCAAACTTTATATTATATATACGCTTCCTTCCTCCGGTTGCGCCTATAAAGACGGGAGAAATTGTACATCGTCGCCATCGGTATATAGGGAAAAAAAAAAAAAAGAAAGTAACCGAGACCCTTTTCTTTCGAGTTTATCTCGTCTTCTCTTTTGCGCTCCCTTCCTTCCTTTTGCTCCTTTTTTCATTTGGGGAAATGTGGGATGTTTTGGCAAAGCTCGCCGTCGTCGACTTTTGCGCTGCGGGAGAAAATATCCAACGCATGTACCTACTTACAAAGAGCTTCCGCGTGTACAAGTATAATATATATGTATCCAAAGGGGAAGGGGTTGAGTTTTGTACGCAGAGCGAAAGGGATTCGTGATTTTATTAAAAGTATAATCTCTGGATATATGGGGCTTTTCGAGAGAAAGAGAGAGCGTTTTAGTGCGTACAAACACGACTGAGGGAGGATTTTTTTTTATTTATTTATTTATTTATTTTTTACGCCAGAAAAGAGCTGTTTTTACGGTTGGCTGTGAACGAGAGCGAGGAGAACTTTTGGCTGAAAGTTTGAAAAAAAAAAAAAAAATATCGGGGTAGTTGCCATATACGTGAGCAGCTGTACATGTATTTCGTCGTATCGATCGGGAATGTAAGGATAGCGCAAGCGATTGGCGAGACTCACGACGGTTCGCTTGTTTTTTTTTTACAACAATGTGTTACGTAGCTTCTTGCAGTTTGTTAAAAAAAAAAATCGCTCCACATCGGTTTTATTACAAGTGTACACATTTATAATGATTTGATTAACTTAGGGAGATATGAAGCGGTCCGAAAATGGTACATGTTACAATGTTACCATAGTTTCATTCATTGACACAAGTGTGTGTGTGTGTTTAATTTTGAAATATTGAGCCTTAACTGAGTACTAAGTTTCATTCCAAGCAAAACAAAATACAAAAAGTACTAGTATGGAAAAAAAATTTGCTCACAAGTTAGTGCCACATCTGCCGGTGCAGTCTACAAAAAAAAAAGGTACCAGAGACTTTTTGCGTCAAAAAATATAACGATCAGATTAACGGTCATAGCATCCATTACCACACGATTTTCCATTCCCTTTTTGCGACATAATATTCAAATATAGGTACACATTGTGTGGGCTTGGAAGGATTCATTAATGATTTTGCTCTCGATTTTCATATTTTTTCAAGTGGTTCGAAAACTAACGACCAACCCACATATTTATCACCTAGATATGACATAAAAATTATTGAAAGCCTATCAAGTTAGCAACAAGTAACGAGTTTTCATATAAAGTATACGGTTAAAATAGCTTAGGCTCTTTCTACAATCGCACGTAAATTTTTGTGGTAATAGCGAAGCGCGTCCCTTAAAATTCAAAATGCACTTATTAAGTATACCAATAAGTATATAGCTGCGTACAGAGATGTAATGTATGTACTTGTATTTTAGCCCAGTCTGAGTTTTAAGAGGTAAACTCGTCACTTATGTATATATGTACGCTTGGTAATAATTTAAATAAATATCAATACATATATTTCACTATTTTCATCAATAACTAAGTCATTTAAAAAAATTTAAATAAATATGTTTCACTATTTTAACTAATTTTGTATAATGGTAAGTATACTCTGTATTTTTATATTAATGGTACATTATCAACTTTTTTCTCACATTCAACGTATTTGTGTATTTACGATCGGTCTGTCAGAAAAGTGCTCTTTTTGGCATCTCTTTAGGCATATCAAGCGCATAAATGTATAATTTTTCGAAGCTATTAATATGCATCTTGTAATTTATTAACAATAAAAATTACTAAGTTAATTTACACTGCAGTATCTATTTTACAAAAAAAAAATCATTATAACGTATTTATTTTTTGGTAACTGTCGAGAAAATCAACAAATTATGTAAGAACAGAGGCCATTTTGGTAGGTATCTGTTTTATCTTGCGATAGCCAGTGCTGTATGAAGTGCAGAGGATTAAACATGGCCAGGCCTTTTACCCGTTATACACCCTTGCACCACTACTGTGCGCATTGCCAGTTTGCCAGGAGCTTCTTCGTTGCCGTTTCCGTTGCATACGAGAAATAAAAGTGAACAACGTCAATAAAGGAAATGTAAGTAGTTTAATGAATCATAGTTTGTTTATTTCATTAACTTTACTGTTATGCATTCAACAGATTGCTCGTAATCAAAAAACATACTGTAACTGCACTACTACGAATACTCGTGAAACATAATACGTTTTACCGTATTTTATTACGTAGTTCACGTTTCTTGTTTTTTTTTTTTTCAAAACATATTCGTCTTGGTTTATTATAAACTTTTGTAAAATTTTTGGTTTTTACCGGTACAAGTTTTCGCTCTTTGCAAACTTAACCTGCAAAATAGTGCTCGCACACAGTGTTACAATATGACAAGTAAACAGCGAAAATGGTTTTTTGTACCAACAGTACTTGGTATGCCAGGGACTAGGTATTAAAAAAAAACTTATTTATGTTACAGAAGATGACAAGCAATCGTGGTATATCAAGTTGGGCAGATGAGATTGAAGAAGAGGGAAACATTGGTTGTCCCCCTCTCACTGTTGTTTATGAAAATGATTTAAAAATTGTAACTGAGTATAAGGTGAATGAAGAGGGCGAGAGAGTTAAGGTGATTCGTACCTACCGAATTGAAAATCATACAGTTTCCAAAACTATTGCAGCCAGGAAAACCTGGGCCAAGTTTGGAGACTCTGAAAACGATGGTCCTGGACCAAATCCAGCAACCACACTCATTTCCGAAGCTACATTTATGCGATTTTTATCCAGCAAGGAAGAAAACAACATGTATGAAGAGGATGTGCTAGAAAAACTCAGAAGCATGGGAGATACGGGCGTTATTAGATGCCGTCATTGTACACAAGCTCACTGGACCTCCAAGTGTCCCTACAGAGATACAATCAGTATGGACAGTAAGTTATTCTAAAAATACCTTTAACCTAATGCATTATGGAACATGTCAATGAACCTTGTCATTTCTTGTTAAATTTCAGATGACAAACTTCCAGATGACAAGAAACCAATGGTACTTAACGAAGAAACTGGAAAATCTCAAGTCTTAAAATACGTTCCTCCAAATATGCGCAACATTGGCAACAATAGCGATGATTTGAAGCAACAGGAAGTTCCTTCAACGAGGATCAAAATATGGAACTTGCCTGAAAACACAACAGACGGGGATCTACTTGATTTAGTCGAACCATTTGGTCCGATACTAAAGACATATCTGTCAAAGTACAATAATACAAACATTTGCAAAGGTTATGCATTTGTGCATTACAGAACAAACGAAGAGGCCGCCCATGCTATTAAAGGTTTGCACAAACATCGATATGATCACTTGATCTTGGAAGTTGACTGGGCTTTACCATTCAGTCATTAAAATGCATGCAATTCTGGTAAATGTAAAAATTTTGATACGAATTATTCTTTATTAACTTGTATGACAATGTAATTATATATTGGTTAAAAAATCCCGTAAATCTTTTTATTTAGTTTATATTTACATTATAATGAAATTTAATGTTTAAGTTGTATGTCTGCCACTGCATTTAATGTCCTATAGATGGGAGTGTCTATAGTTTTCATGAAGGGTCCCCGAACGAACGCGATAGAGTTTAAAATTTTACACTTCCATGCACAAAATGATTACCGATTACCATATATTTTAATTTTTTCTAATTTAGTCTAAAAGGGTAAACTACATAGCACACGAAATCAGGTTCATAAGTAAGTTCTATTGCCGAGTCTGTTTGGTATCGTACGAGTGCATTCTAAAATAATTGTTTTTTGTCAACATGTTAACATTTTCATTGTATTCAGAACTAGTCTTTTTGCCTTGTTATAATTGATTCATGATTTTATTGAAATTTTCCCAAATTTTCCTTTTATCCTGCATAAAAATAAAGGTAAGCCGCTGTGTTAAAATAAAAGCAGTTGTATAAGAGTAAATTATTTCTTCACAAACTTGCGGTATATATCTACAATGGTACGACGACTCGTCATCAGACGTTTCTAACCTAAGCACCGACAACTGTTAGTGGTCATTTATTCATGGCGCTTTTATCAAGTAAGTAATATTTGTGCACCAGTGAATGCACAGCCTCGTCCTTCATCAGAATGCCTACATAAGTAAATACGAAACAATTTTTAGCTCTAATAGTGGCTCGTTGGTAAATAAATACTCTCTTCTTTAATGTTTATCGTATTGTGTTTTTGTTCGTGTTTTACAATCTGCGTTGAATTTTAATCGATATATATATATATATATATATACTCCCATCAGCAAGGGTTAAGCTAAGAGTATTTTTTCTATTTTTGCCTTTGCATTTCCTAACAAGGTCTGTTTTTTACTATTTTACTGCTTGGCTTCATTTAAATTCGTTATTTTATTTCCCACATTCATAATACTCAATTTTTTTTCTTGAGACTTGTACCATGAACATAAAAAAAAGGTTTATCTGAAAAATATTTTTTTTTGTAGGAGGCACTCAAAAGTTACACTAAGATGTTGAACTCTAAGTTGAATCCTCATCCTGAACTTATGGACTAAGTGTGAAATGACCACAGACTTTAGAGCCCATATCATACAAGCAGCTTTACAAAAGTCAAAACGAGTCCAGAAAGATGTATATAAAGCCATACACGGTAATATACCCCTTTTTAAATTTTAATTCACCATCCCAATACCTTTTTTGTATTGAAAATTATTTATCAACCATGTTTCTGTTTAAATTGCAGTCTTTTATAAGTATACGACTACCCTAAAAGTATGTTCTTTTTTACCAAGACAAGGCAATAAAAAAAGTTGCTGAAGATAGACATTATAATGGTTTCTTATTTTTCACTTCTACAAAGGTATAGAAATAGAGCATATGAGAAAGACTTCCAACGTGACAGTGTTTAATTAAATAAACGTTAAACATATACTTAATAAGTGGAGTAATCACTCGCTAAAACTAGGCATGAACAAAGAAATCCCTAGTGCTACACAGCGAGTCTTGATGTGTACAAAGAAAAAAAAATTGTTAAAAAAGTGCTTATCACCTTTATACATAAAGTCTTGTTAATTACTAACCCTTAATGTGAGTAATTATTTTATTTCTAAAAATGCTACAAATACTATTTATTTTTTTTACTAATTTATTTTTATTGTAGGATCCAAAAGCACCAAAGTTATTCTGAAAATTTAGTGAAGCTTTCGTGAAAAGTGAGTTTAATAATGACAGAGGATTTTGGGCTCCGTAGATGAAGTTTGTGGATGGTTGCAGTAAATAGCAACTCAGTACATGAACTGGTCTTAAATAAATGTATCACGTCAAATCGGCGCTTCGTGAATGTGGAAAGTATAGGTATTTGACGGCATCGAACATAACAAGTAAGTAATAAAACCTTTGATTTTATTGTGGTATCACATGATTGTGAGATTTTATTTTTTATAATAAGTAATATTAATTTCCTTTAAGTTTAAAACTTAGTAAACGAGACTTAAATAAGCCAGAAAATTTAAGTAAGTACTTTTTCTCTGGAGCAAAACTTTTGTACACTATCTGCCAAAAATCATCTGCTTGAAAAAAAAGTACTCTCACGTTATTGGAATATACACACGCAATGCGAAGTAGAACGCTCGTTTGGAGTAGAGCAAAGTTTTTTTTTCGAATCGTCCGTGTGTTTGCTCCAATCCACGGGTAGTAGGTATTTGCTCGAAAAACGCCACCGATTTGGCAGTGAGTAAACAGGGTCAAGTGGCAAACAGAGAAAAGTCAGAGTTTCGAAGAAAATAACTCGGTTGAACTTCTCAAACTTTATAAAAAAAAATGTGTATCGCCAACACGAAAAGTTCTTTGCGCTCTGTTTAATTGAAAAAAAGGAGAAAAAAAATTCTGAGCCCGCGTTAAAAGTATATATTATTATTATGTGTATATCATAATTGAGGCGTACCGATAATCCGATAATTTAATGCCGTTAAAGGCACTCGAGACGCGCTTCATTGACTCATCGTGCACGTCAAACCGCTCGAGTCGAGAGCACATACTTGTAAACATAAAATCCAATATGTTAAAAGAGGATTTCTCCCTATTCACTCCCCAGCTTTCATTAACCAGCATAATCCTGGCCTACTAATTATCACAGGCACTTGAACGCCGGCCGGTGTCTTTTCACTTTATACACAGTACCTACAATGGCTCGACACACATTGTCGCTCATACCTATTTACTTTCGTTCTTTTTCTCAAACGAGACATCAATTAACAACTATATTATAATTCATACACCCTTGTAACTTGCGTGCTACTTCTTCGGAGACTCGTATACGGTGCATTGGATTAAAAATACAACAGGGAGGCCCGCATTCTCGCCATCATCGCATCCCGAGATCTCGGCATTCGAAAGAGGAATAATTCGCGAAACGAGCGTGGAAAGAGGGAATAGAAACACATTGACACGGATTCGAGAATAGCCGGGGAATAAGAGGAGTAGGCGAATGGAAGTGAAACGACGAATACAGGATATCGACAGTCGCTCGCCCATTAACGCTGCGAAAATCTGTCTCTCGGGGTAGCTCGTCTTTCCGCTCCAGAATTACACCAGAGTTGCATCCGTGTACGTGTGGAAACAGAAAGGGATGACGAAGGAAAAAAAAGGTCACTACTGTACGTATAGCATCTGTGGTATGGGTAAAGCACATGTGAATTTCTAGGACCAGTTGATATCATCTCTGTATTTGTATGTATATAGAAGCTGCAGTGCGTCATTATTTCCGTCCCTCTTGTTTCGCACACTTATGCAGTGCCCTGGATGCACGTGCTCCATGTATCTATGCACGTACATGTGCAGCGCATCCTCCTGCGTGTGACACGACTGCATGACATGGGAATCGAGCGAGCGAGGACACAGGCTGCTACACCACATCCGGTACAGTAAGTTCATTGTGTACCGGCCGGCCGGCCGGTAGACCGGCTTTGTACGTGTATAGCTGTCGGTGGGGCCCCGAAGGTTTCAACTCGAGGCGCTAAAGCTCTTGGGTAATGTTCGCTCATCGTTAATGGCGCACTCCCCTCTGGGGAGATGATACGTAACGTATCAAAGTAATGTACTTATGCTTTTGCAAAAGAAAAAAAAAAAAAAAAAAAACGCATAGGGACACCAGGTTCGGTTGGTTACGAATTTTTTAAAAGAGAGACTCTCTTTGGTAGTGAAATTTTCAAGAGCCATACTCGCAAAATTTACATTCCTGAATCCTCGAACCGTGAAAAGTTACGTGTATGCACTTCTCGGCTCTGCACAATTTGCTGTACACTCTTGTTTCGACATTTCACAGAAGTCAACGCGCAAGATCGTTCGAACAAATTGGAACAATCGATCGATGACTCTCCACACTCTCGACAGAATGGGAGTAATAAAATACACAGGCGCAGCAATTGATTTGCACTCGAGTACAGCTTGACATGTTGAGAGTTGACATCATAAGTGCGCCAGAAAAGTTTGCTTCTGTACAAAATCTAAATTGAAAATCCTTGACAAATATCCTTGAGAGAGATCCTACATGATAGTACCGAGGAGTAAATATTGCAATTTATGAAATATGTACTTTAAAATCGAGAACAACTGACGCCGAACTAATAAAAGAAGGAAACGCTCCTCTCGCATGTGGAATGAGCTTTAACCGTACAATATTATGTACGAAGTATCTTATAACTGTTGGGGCGAACGAGTGACTGTAAGAATTTAAAATTACTCGATGGCATGACGGGTATACACATGGATATTTATATACACTCGAACGAGTGATCGAAAAGCACTCGAAGGGGGACGGGGGAGCTGTTCTTCTTCAGTTGTTTTGTAACCCACCGGGGCAACGAAAATTATTTCTCGCTTCGCCTTCTCTTTTGTACACACAAAGAGAGAGTAATCAAAATTGACTTTGATGCGTACTTATGCGGTATAGAGTTACGCGTGCGACCAGTACTTACTTATTATTTCGCTTTTAACGACATCATCTTCGAAATGACGGAGAAAGAAGTAAGTTTGTGGGAATATTAGTACATACATTTTTATCCGACACCCCCATGTATGGAGAAAAGAAAAAGGAGAACGCGAAGTTTTGAAATTTCCTGGCTCGCTCTGGTATCCGTGCATATATGCGTGTTGCTTTTGACGAGAGAGAGAGAGAGAGCGAGGGCAATCAAATTACAAGCGGCACACGAGAGCTCATGCGGAGAGGATATTATATGGTGTACATAGGTATCTGTATGTTGTACCTACACTCGGGTTTTCGCGTATAAGACGTGGAAAGAAGGCCCTTTACTTTTA
Source organism: Copidosoma floridanum (assembly GCF_000648655.2). Next base: position 1,223,341 of record NW_019379484.1, read on the forward strand.
CACATCCCGTGCAGAGCCACTGTGAATTTATACGATCATGTGGGCGGAAACACGCGAAAAAGTCTACATACCTATACCTACCGCTGTGAAAATTTCGTTTCGTGCTCCTGACCAATCTGCAGACGCGCACTCTGATTGGTTGCACACAGCAGCTCTTTCGTCATTACATTTTTTATCATTATTATTTTAAAGCGTATCTCTTTCAATGTGTATAGATACACGCTTAAGGCGTTTCATGTCCTTTTCTTTATTTTATTCGTCATTCATTCATTACTCACGTGATTAAGAAACCTTGTCTCAAACAATGCCACGGCTCTTTTCGCGCGCAATCCCGTGAGATTTACCTTAAAAAAAAAAAAAAAATTAAACAATGGGTAAGCATATTATTTTAATTAATCGCAAAAAATCTAAACTATCTGGGTCACTACACGTATACGTATATATTTTTATACGATCCAATGATCGTTCCTTTCCGCGGTGGTGTATTACCTATATAATAAATATAGCCTCGAAACGGTGACCCGTGCAATTGGGCATACACAAACAAAACTAAATTCATATAGCCACCGCAGCGGTTACAACTCGTGTGTTATTTATAATTCCGCTTGTACTCCACATACCCCTTGGTTATATGCATCTTACGTAATGACGCCCGCTATGGCTGAAACGCGCGATGTACGTGAGACGCGGTGATAATAATGTATATAATATATATACAGCGAGACGCGTAATTATACAGCAAAACGACTTCCTCGATGAACAGCACTATAGATTTACCTTTGCAAGTTTGTGCACGTACATTGCATAGGCGAAGGAGAAAAATCTTAAGTACGTATAATTACGGTGATTATCGGAAAAGCGGCACGTATGTTGGAGGGTCATTTTTGTGCCGCGGAACGGTAAATACCGATGACGCGTCCATACATTAATAGTCTTAACAAAAGCGTATAATTTACAAGCGTATCGAGATTCTTTCTTCTTTTTTTTTTTTTTGTTTTTTTTTTTCATTGTGTATATTCCGTATATTTAAAAAAAAGTTACAATCAATTGAATAAAACCCCTCGCAGTTGTGCGAAAATAGAGTATAGAGTCGCGCTGTAAAACGATCGTTCGTTCGCGAGGCCAAATAAAAAAAGAAAAAAAAACTCTTCACCCCTTGAGCAAAAGACCCACACAGACGTGATGGTAAAACGATTCCGAAACCTAATCTGTATAATATGACGGCCCGCGCGTGCTTGAAACGTGCGCAGTGTGGAAGGAGCATATATACTTACCGATCGATATACTTTAAAGCGTGTATCGTTAATTAATTTGTAATTCAATTGCACGACGACGGCTATGGGTCGCGAGAGTTCGAAATGGTTAATGGCACCGTCGAGCCGCTCTCTCTTGTTTCCCATTACGCGTATGTTATTTTTCCAAACTCGGGCCAAGTTTTTTTTTAAAAGCCACTCGTTTGATCAACAAAAATCGTCGACGAGCAGCGCACTAATTCGTGAGATTTCAGCTGTACGTATGGGTTTCGAGTAGTAGCCCATCAGCGAGAGGGACGAGCGAATCGAATGGAAAGCCGGCGTTTCGAAAAATGTCCCGACTACTTAGTTTTCTTTTTTTTTTTTTTTTTTTTAATTTTCTAATTGCTCCGCTCGCGTGCTCGGTTCCGTTGATCGTGTGCATTTAGCCTTGGGCTCGTTCGGAGACGGGATTCCCGGGAATAATGAGCACTAGAGAAAAGGATGATCTTTCCCAGGGGCCGGGGAGGGAGGCGACGCGCGATGACTATGGGAGAAAGAAAAAAAAAAACATATAGCGTTAAAGCAGGAAGTTGTTGCAGGTATATCGCGATGAGCTCGAAAAAACAAAGGAGCTGTGGCTACACGCTGCCCGTATACCTATATGTATACGGGTACACGTGCGAGAAATCCTCCGGAGAGATTTGCTCGAAGAGAAAAGTGTAACGCGTGCGTGCAAGACTTTGTGCTAATGCGGTGCACTACAAGTGTTACAATGTTTAGTTGTCGTGGGACAGTGGCGCGCTAATGGCCGAGAGATCCTTAATTGATTATTATTATTATTGTCATTCTTTTTCTCTTAATTGGAATACACTCAAGTGTACTCATTTTACACCTACCGCTGCAGAATTATATTTCCAGTTTATTAAACAATAGAAATTACAGAGAATCTTCCAACTATAATGAGGATGAAAGAAAAAAAATTGAAAGTAGACTAGTCCCCGCAAAAATTAAAAGTCCCCTAGAAAGCCGCGGACAGCAAGCATGTTTTTGAGGAAAGCGCATTTTTTGGTCCAGTTTTCATCGTTTTCCACGTTTTACAAGGTGTAATTAGCTCTGAAAAATAGTTACTTGGAAAAAAAAACTTTTTCAAAAGACTTTGAGAAAATTCAGGTGAAAAAACTTTATTTCTCTTCAAGTGACCTCCAAACGTTTATTCGAATCATTCAGTCAAACAGTTTTTTTTTTTTTTTTTTTTTTTTTCCTTGGCACCCTTCATTGGTGGAAAGTAATTCCGAATCCAAGCTAACACGTAACACACCTGAATCGACTCGATTGGAACAAGATCAAGCCTTTCTATTTAAAAGTTAAACGCAATAAGAACAACGCGTATGCCACCTCGAAAACGTGTAGGTGCGTTGGCTCCGGCTGTTCCAAAAATAGCGAAATCCCAAGGCAAAGCTACTGAGAAAAATCCAACGCGGAAACCAGCAACCGCGAGCCAAATATCGATCTGCATGAACGCGGTGACGAAACTTACGAGTGTACATGTATTTACGTACGTATATAAATATAGTAGTCGAGAGAGAACGAGTGACAAGTGCGGACGCGACGTACATATACACCTATACACAACCGCCAATTTATATTTCAAGGCTCGTGAGTCACGTGAAAAAAAAAAACCACGAGTTATTGGCGATGATGATTTAAACGCTGCCGAGTGTGGGATCAAAAAATAAAAGTGCAGTTTGTAAAATCACGTCCGCAACCCCATATATACACAATCCAAGATCTAAACGCGGGGGTTGTACACACGCGCTTCCATTAACGCCGATTGATCCGGCCGTTTCCGAAAGTGTATATACATTGAATTGGCGCCGGCAGCTTCCTTGACGCGCACCGAGCGTCGCGTCGTCTCCACGCATACGCGCAACGTATGAGTTATCTGTTCTCGCTGGAGTTTTCGGCGGACAGGTTTATCGCCGCGTCTACGCGGGATACGTCGATTCGTCGCTCCGGAATGTGATAAGTTCGACCGAACTCGTGCGTTGAACCCTTTCGCCATGTAGTATACGCGTGTATTCAAATTAATAAAGCCGAGCCTATGCTGCGAATGTCAAAGTGACGAGATTGCATATTTTTACAAAAACGGGAGCGTACATACATCGATTATCGTTTGATACGTGTACATCGGTCGTCCCATCGGTGCGTGGGCGCACTCGAGCGTAGAGCTTTTTTTATTCTTAGTTGACATTTGAAAATACAGCTGATGGAGCTTTTGGCGTCGGTTTTTTTTTCCCCTCTCGTATCCAAATCCGCTGACAAACACCATGGTCCTTTCAATCATCGCGACAAAGCAGCCTCGCGGTGTTATAATGTGCAAACAACAATCGCGAGTCGTACAAACGTAGATTAAAATTTAAACGGCATATTGGTTGAAGAGAAAAAAAAAAAAAAAAAAAAAAGCATTCGGGACAAAAGAGCGCGGCTCGCTATTCTCCCCGGCCTTCGAGAGTTCCCACCTGTACGCGCTGTAGCGAACCACGAGGGAAGAAAGGAAGAAAAAATAACTTCATTCGGGGTGTATACGCGAAAGGAGGAGTATGTAATGTAAAAGCACTGAGATGCATCAGCGGAAAAGTAACGCGCGCGTGTGCTTGTCTTTCCAGCACTGATTTAAAGAGAGGACTCCTATGCATGGAATACCGCGTGCAGCGTGTAAAAAGCAAAGGGCGGGAGTGAAAGTATAGCGAAGGTTGAAAAAAAATTTCTCTCTCTCTCTCAAAAAATAACGCCTCGTCGTCCCCAACGAAGTTGTATTAAAACACGCTTCAAGTATATTATATACGTATATGTGCTTGTATACGAGTAAGTACTCACTTTTATCCACCTTTCGAGAAAAACTTTTGCAGGCACATATATACGCACACTTACTCGAGTATATTTGGAGCAGCGCCGTGAGACCTTTTTCCCTTCCCTCCCTCGTATACGGATCTGGGCTCGGTATGAAAGTTTTAAAAAGTCGTTAGCATGCCCCTCTTCAGCAGAGCCGGCTGTGTATATATCGCTCCCGATACCCATGCGCGTATAGATACGCGTAGTTTTGCACTCGTTAAAGCGGCCCTTCATACCCAACGTGCTCCTATACCTACCGCGTCGCGAGCGATGTGTATCTTTCGAAATAGACGCGAGTGCCGGGAAAGCTTTTCCGTCGGTGATACATTTTAAAAAAATACCCCGGTTGTTTTCACCAACACCGCGTATACTTTTCTCATGCGCGTAAAAGGTTGTGTTTGAAAAAAAAAAAAAAAAAAAAAAAAAAAAAGTTTCGAGTGGAGCGAGCTAGAGCCTTTTTAAAAGCATTATTTCGCTCGACGAGCCAGCCTGCTCGGTACACGTACGATATGTACACACGTGTATACATATGTATATGCTCCGAGTGGGAAAATCGCAGCCAATACTTGCCATTGAATCTTTTTCCCTTTCCGCTTCCTCGCTTGCATATATGTACACGATTTTTAAACCCAATATTGAAATTCGCGTGTAATCGGTACGCGGGGATTGTAGTTGAATGTTTAACTCGAACAACAAATTTAATCGAAAACCCGGGCAATTGTATACTTACTTACGATATTTATACACATCATATATTGTAAATGCGCGCTTAAACGAGCAAACAGTCTCTTCCCACGAGAAATTGATGTAGTTGGAAAATTGTGAGACTTTTCCCCTCCCCCTCGATGCGATGTATATATATATATAACTGTAAATAGTAATAATTTTCTCTGGACGCGTGCGCGTGGTGTACATGCGCCGCGGGGTCAGCGTCAATTGCCGCAATTGGAGTATTAATTACGTAGAAGGCGACACTGCAGCCTATACATTTTCCCCTCTCCCTCTCGTTCGAGGGAAAATCATTCCTCGCGGCGAATCCGTACTTATTTTCTGGAGGAAAACTTCCCTCCCTTGACATCTAATTGCTCGCGTCTGTGTCTATATATGTTAATGTACAAGGCAGCGGTGCGGAGGGGGGGTATATTATACTCTCGAGTCAGCCGTGTCGGTACACGTGTTGAATAACGATGAGCTTCGTTCTCCCGCAGGTGCCGTATATATAAATATACACGTATATATGAGCTCCTTGCACTTTCAGCGCTGCACTCGCTGTCTCGTTGGCCTATCGATTTCTCAGTTCTCTCTCGCTTTTTGCGCGTTTTCGCTGAGAAATTAATTACCGTGTACTTGTTACGCGACACTGTATTAATGGAGATTCCTGTCTCTGCGTGTCCTTGTATTTATGTAGTACGTAGAGAACAAATTTTTTTTTTTTTTTAAATGTGTATTATGTCTCTCGTATGGGTGGAACGGTATGAATGAAATTCTGGAGAGGTAGAGGATGTCAGTCGCATGATTTTTTTTTTTTTTTTTTTTATCATGAAAACAGAGAGTTTTTCCGCGTAGGATGATGCAGCGCAATTTTCAGGGAAGAAAATATTACGTGGATAATTTTTAATACACGAAAAGAGGCAATACGGGTAAAAAAAAGCTCGTTCGTAAATGGTACAATGGTACAGTTGAACCGGCTTTTCGACAAAAATTCTTAGGCAAAATTGGTGAAAGTTACTCTGGCGTAAATCCAATGCAAGAGAGAGAAGGAGAGAAAGGAACCTGGCGTCTGAGCGGCTGAAAAGCGTCTTTTTATACGTAAGAAAGTAAGTATAAGCTTTCAAATCAAAGTTTCTACCAGTGTTTCAATGAAAAGTTATTTTCTCCCCCCTCTCTCTCTCTCTCTTTTTGTATGTATATCATTTAAGTGCATGTATACCCACAGCTCCCTCCCTCTCGGCTGCGTTTAATGAAAAAATTCTTTTCTCCCGTCACGAACTGAACTTGTTACTCTGTAGCTGTGCAGAGGAAAAAAAAAAAAAAAAAAAAAGAGGTTGTGTACTTTATACACCAAGTGTATCGCGCAAATCTCAACTGAAATGGTCGAGAGAGGCGAAAAAGGTTCAAACAAATTGAAGCATAAATGGACTGACCTACTTGAACGTCTAAATTTTTAATTAAAATTTTCCCGCGCTGTAACCTCCGAAGAGATGTATATTTCGCACAAAGACTACGCGATATTCCATTGATTGTTCCCAGAAAGTATACCCCATTACTAACTCTCCGGCCAAAAGGATAAAAAAAAAAAAAAAAAATACATCAGACCAGATTGATGAGATCTATATAATCAGTAAGTTTTACTTGGCAACTCTGGGACTGAAATGGCCATTGTTGCGCAACAAAATCACAATCCCGCAGTGGTGTATACGGCGCTACGGTGCTGATAAGGCGGGCGTCCCTCGGAGGAAGAGGAGGAACAAAAGGAAGCGAGAGATATAGAGTTTTGTCGTTGCGAAAGAGACAAAAAAAATCAATTCCGATAGTTGAAACAACTACCTGTTTATTGACAGTTTCAGAAAATCGTGATAAACAAACAACTGATTTCACTTTATTTCGAGGAAAGAAAGCGAGATACTTTGGAAAATCTGGTTTTCTAAGAAATTAAAAATGCTCGTATGAGTAAGTGAAAATATTGATTGGGTTTTTTTCCTTCGTACATTAGGATAGAGATAATATAGTTCCAGGAATATTTGTTATCTCAAACAAAATACCACAGGTGACGCTCTAAAGTTTGGGAAAATCCACCTATCCCCGAGACATCACTTATTCTTCTCCAGCGATGAGTCTCTTTTCCGAGTCGTCGATACGGATATTTTTGGCTCCTATCCATGTTCCTCTGGATAATTATTTACGTTACAAAGCTTTGAGGTTTTTTTTTTTTTTTTACAACATTGAACACATGTTTTGGTTAAACCAATGAAGACCAATACCTTTTTTTTTCCAAATACTATTTGCACGTTTAATTGGTGACTGAAACTTTGTCAACAAATAAACTGTGTAAAGAAAAATAAAGCGTTGTGTTGGGTCATCGCGTTGGTATATGCTACAGCGTATGCAAGTGTATATAATATAATGTGCGCGCGTGCACTTGCAGGGGAAAAAAAAATATATATTCAGGGGTGCCGGCGCGACGAACTAAAGTTAGAAAACTCGTGCCTGCCCCGTATGCACTTGTAAGTGTGTATAGGTATACTATATGACCCAAGGAAGTGCAAGACAAGTATATATGGTTGCCATCACAGTGTGGGTTCCACTGCGCGCACTTTTATATATAGAAAACGGGTGTGGTGAACCAACGGACGCGGAAAGACACACCACGGCTTGCTATGGGGAAACTAACATTTTTTAAACGAAGATTGAAAAAAAAAAAAAAAAGAACCCATGAGAAATCCGTAGCGTCACGGTTCACCAAAAAAAAAAAATTCTTCTATTAATAGATCAAGCTGGGATACGAAAACAAAAAAAAACAAAAACTCACACGTGGGCGAGCGTTTGTTACTGCCGCTCTGCAGGGGCGTTGGCTTTTATAATTAAAATCCAGGGATTCGATTCGGTGCTCGTATTGACCCCCGATAAAAGAAGCAGCCCGCGTTACTTTGTAACCAGCTAGTGGGTGGAATTTCGGGAGAGCGCTCGACTTTTCAAACGGGATTTTTATCAGTGCAAGCGGTTGCGAACGAATTTCCGGAATTTTAATTACACACGGATCGCGCCTCTTTGGATTTTCCACCGAGCCCGGATTTTCCGGGTGTTAATTTTCACGAAAAAAAGAAAAAGAAAGAAGTGCAGAGTATACGTACATGTATACCCACACGCCAACGAGAGACAAACCGCGATTTTCCCGGGGATTCGTGGCTGATGTATGATATTTCCTCTCCAATGACAGATAATATAGAGGAGAGAGAGGAAAAACATCCTTTCCGATATGGACCGTATTGATTAATCGTCGCACTCCATCTTCTGCGCCTAATTACAGTGCGCCTCGGACGTGGTGTGTAACATGTATGTACATATAGTACGGAGATCGATCGATCATAATTAATAAAACAGCGATGGTGTAATTGCCGCGAAAATAAGCGGGTGACGCACGCGTTGTACCAATAATAATTAGTCCGGTGAATGGAGTCCGTCAGTCATCGGTCAATCGACAGATTAGCAATTTGTAAACAAACGCGCTGCACACGGAGGAAATTGTAAATACTATACATACACACTCGACAAATGAATCATATCCCTCTCGCTCTCTATCTGCACCAACAGCCCAATTAACGCAAAAATTACAAGATTACGCCGTTATCTCGAAAAGAAAAAGGGTGTATCACGGCAGTATAATCATTATCGGGAAAGGAAGGAGGAAAGATAAAAGCGACAGCGGAAGTATGTACGGAAGGAAAGATAATATAATTATGGCAGAGGAGCAAAACTTGCCGAAACTGCGAGTAGAGTCGCAGACGGTGTTAATAAAAATATTCCTGGGATACCAAAAGTAGCCGAATGATAACGGGAGGAAGAGACAGAGGGGCCGAAGCTCTCACCCACTTGTATAATTATATACAGGGAGTGAAATGTATTGGGATCGATCGAGGAAAAAAAGGGGGGCGGGGGACTCTATTGTACATCCGAAGAGTAAACACGAGCCGGAAGATAAAGGAGACGGTGGGGGTCTGCGAACAAAAAAAAAAAAAAAAAAAAGGTCGATTCGCCCGGGGGGGGCCGAAGTGTGAAAGGAAAAATGGGACGATTGCCCGAGGTGTGGACCAAAAGACGCGGAGAAAAAAAAAAAAAAAAGAAAAAGAAAGAGAGAAATGCAAATTAGGCCGGCGTCAATGAGAAGAAGAATGAAGCGAGAGGAGGGATCGATGATGTCGAGCGTTGAAAGGCGGCGTGCATGCAGGTTGTGTACTGCGAAAAGTGAATAATCGAAGGTGCTTGCTTGCACGGCTGTGCAAAAAGTGTACACACACACATACATGTACATATATACGTGTGGGGAAAGAAAGAAAGGAAGAAAGAGCGAGAAACGAAAGCGAAAGAGAGAAGGGAAAAAAAGGGGGGGAAAGAAGGGAGAGACCAGCCACGACGGCGTCACTGTCGGTGCCGCCATGGCAATGTATACATGTATACCACCCATACCATCAAGCATATAAGTAGGTATAGGACTGCAGAGAGTAGCGGAGAGAGAGAAAGAAAAAAAAGGCCACGAACGAACGAAGCTGTAGGGAGCATACACACACACACACACAGAGGCGTTAGCAAAAAAGAAGCAAACTATCGATCGATGCAATACGTACCATATAGGTATATACTTATGTGTACCGTTATAGCGAGCGAATGCAGAGAGTTAGCATCGGGCGCGCAGAAACACACATATACAGCGCGACGAGCTGCACCGGCTGCGCCAATGTGCGTGAACGCGCAACTCGATATATTGTATATGCCAGGCACGGCGCACTCGGTGCAGTATTATGGGGTATGTATGGCACGTATATATAGGTATGGACCAGCCATGGCTGCAGTGATTAAACCTAGGGGTACCTAGTAACTGCGCGCGATGACGTGCAATGGAAACCTGCGAGCGAACGAACGAACGGCAGGAATAAAAAAAGAAAAAAGAAAATAGTATAGGTATAACTAGACGAGAGCTCGGAGGGATTTTTCGGTTCTTTTTTCCCATATACTCCTATAAGTATGCTAGCACGTATAGTATTATACATCTACACTCGCTGTACGACTGCGAAGCAACCCTCTTCCGGCCCCTCTGTTTTTTTTTCTCTTTTTTTCTAATTTTTTTTTTCGCATCCGCGCGCGCGCGAGCGTGCACATGTGTGTGTACGCATAAACGATGTCGAGACGCACCGGCGACGACGCGACGGAAGGAGAGCACGCATCGGAGAAAGAGGAAGTAGAGAGGGAGAGAAGTATAAGGGCTCTACACACGCGCACTTGCTCTTTCTGTGGGTTTTCTTTTGCTCGGTGATGCAGCCGATGTTGATGATGACCGGGTGCTCTTGGCAATGTATACCCTCTATGTACCTACTCCTGTCCTGTTCGGCATCATCGGCTACACCGTGCCCCGCTCTCTATTTCTCTTGGAAAAAAAGAGTTTTTTAAAAAAATCCGATATCGTATAAATATAGTCTCGTTTCCATATCCCATTAATTGATTGTACACATTATATAATATACTCGTATATTTATACGTATACCCATACAAAGGCCAACTCGCCTAGCTAGTGGCGATCCTCCGTGCTGATAAATAAGTACATATACTTACTTACTTACTCAGAGAGGGAGCATTTTTCTTTATTTCTTTCTTCCTTTCTTTGTACACTTTTACGTGTGCAGTGTGTAGTATGGATGGAAAACCGCTGAGGCCACTGTACATTAGAAAGTAAAATGAGCAAAGCCTCTCCATACTCTATAATATTGCAAAGTACCTGTGTTCGAATCGATAGCGGGGGAAGGGAAAAAAAAACTCACATTTTCATACGGCTCGTGCGCTTTTTTTTTATTTACAAGTGTCCCGTGTCTCACCCCCCCCCACCCCTCCTATATTTATAAACACGGCATTTTTCATTCGCCACTCGTATCTGATTTCGCGAGTCCGTTTCGCTCGCTCCGCCAAAGTATTAGTCAGCCCTGCATACCCCGGTGTGTGCGTTGCGAGTATTGTATTATCCTTTGCATCATCGGCTGAAACAGAAAGAGGGTGAGGGGTGGGGGGGGGGAGAAAAACGAGATAGAGATAGCGGCGCTTGTAACATACGTGCGCTTCTCTTTTTATATATCCATTACGCTCCGCTCCTCTTTTTTTCCTTCCATCACCCCCCCCCCTCCGTGCATCTATCTATCTTCATTCTCCCTCTCTCGCTGTTCTGCTTCTTTATTCCGTCTTCCTCGTTTAGCCTCTATTATGGCATGTACGCGCTCAGTCTCGCTTTTTTTTTTTTTTTTCCTTGCGGTATTGTACACGTCCCTCGCACACGCATCTCTCTCTTGCCTTTCATTCGCGGACTGTGTAATAATAATATTATGTACAATGCGCCGCTCCCGACGGTCTGCTTCTCTTTCATTTATTTTCTCCTCTCTCCGCGCGCTACCGCGGCTATCTCTAATTTTTCGCGAAAACCCGACGATCCGAGCAAACTCTATTATTACATACATACAAGATTTTTGTTGTCGTTTTGTATATATGGTATACAGCTGGATGAATCGTCAAATAATTTACCGATGTGTCTATATTGTATACAAAATTTATTTAGTCAAAAGGAAAAATGCAATAAAAAAAACCTTATGAATCACACGATTAATTTATACCATTACACAAATGGGCTCGACCGAACGTTCCGGTATATAAGATAAAGAGATTTTCGTCACCCATTTTTAGAACAAAAATTATAAACCACTGGTTCGGGAAAATAAGATCGGTGTCCTAGTACTCGGCCATGTCCCAATAATCGGTCATTCGGCTGATTTTTTAAATATTAATTTTTAAAACATAGATAAATCGGTTAGTTCATCAGACACTAAACAATTACTTTTTCAGTAACAGTTAACATGTATACCTAATTGAATACAATTGACCTACTTATAAAAGAAAAAAGTGACCGACTATTGGGACATCGATTTTGTTTCAGAGTCTCCAATCTCGGGAGATAAAACGTTCCTGAAACTCCTATATAACAGATTGTTTTTTATCTGGGTGACTCTAGCTATCGGTATTTCCAATCGTTGGGGGATCGATCTCACCCTCTTTCCTCCCCCTATTTAACGAGCACATCTTTATTGAAACCCACGCGAGTAGTCGTAGCTCGCGGTAATGTAAGATCCAGCTGTCGCGATCACCCAATGGATTAATTCCCGCAATTTAATTAAAAAACCGGCCGATTACCGAGACACTATCTCGCTAATGGGAACGATTTGGCTCTGAAATCGACGTATTTAAATACAAACAAACAAAAAAACCCCGTGAGTATTAAGCATCACTTCGACCAAAAATTTCCAAGTTTATACAGTTACCCTAAATGCGCTCGGATGGGCGTACATTTGCATAGTACAATATATGTATATACTTGTTTTTTACCCCCCGACGAACGTTTCCCCAGCAGCAGCCACGGCGTCGCCGAGAGTTGGTTCCATTGTCGGGGACTTGGCACGATGACAAAAATAAAATATTCGCCAGATACGGATGGATGGATGTGTAGGGAGGAAGAGGAATGAAAGTGCAGCAATAAAAAAGAAATAAAACTGAAAAGAACAGCCTCCCTTTCAACAATAACATTATCGATCACGGTTTTTTTTTTTATTTGCGAATAGTAAGAAATAAAAGACGCTACGAGTTTACTCTTTAAATGACCATACGAGAGTAGAGAGAGAGAGAAAGAGGAGAAGATGTAACCCACACTACAGGATGGATAATACGATACTGCCGACGCTGCCCCCCCCCCCTTACGGTGAAAGCCCCCTCGTGGATCCCCCCCAAAAAAAAAAAAACCCCGCCTAGAGAGTTTAATTATCTCCTTTCTCTGTCTATGTGAACAAGTGGGCTACAGCCGGTGCATATATGGACAGCTTTTAGCATGTGCACTGGGAGAGTCCTCCCTTTCCCCTCCAGCCTACTCGGCTTACTCGCAGGGCTTGCTTTCCTCTATCTCTCTCTCTCTCCTCGCGCGTTAATTCGAGTCAGCGACTTTTAACGCTGCCTCCGCGCTATACTGACACATGTGTGTGTGTGTGTGTGTGTGTTGCATCGCGGCGCACACGTATAAATGCATCGTGAGCGAAAATGTCGTTGGGCGCCCAACTCTGCTGCCACTTGTGTGCATCAGGTGTACCTCTATACGTGCTCAGACTTTGGAGCTCAGAGGAGTGAAAAAAAAGATGCATCGCACGAATTGGTATATATATATATATATACGTTCATATACAGGGGCGCTGCACACTTAGACCATTAATGCAACGAGAAATCGATCTAGTGCTCACATCGCGCGTAATTATTCGTCCTTATAATGAAAAGTACAACACAAGGACCTGCAATTCTACTCCCTGTGTATGATAATTTACTACACATGCAGCAGCCATAGCACTCCTCTCGTTTTTCGCGTGCATGCCTATATATATATACACTATCAGAGCCCCTCGATCGCGAGTTTGTGCTGATTTACTTGGCGGTAAAGGCGCCTCGGCGCTCTTGTTTTCTCGCGTCTCTCTGCTACCTCTTTTTTTTTTTTTTTTTTGTTCTGTCGAGATTTTCACGCCCTGGATTTTATATACCCCGGCGCCGACGGACGTGAAACACATGCACCACGTATACTCTCGAATAGTGATTCACGCAAGCTCGCCAGTGGCTTTCCTTTCAAAGTGTACACGTGTATTGGAGCGACGGGGATAACTGATAAAAAAAAAAAAAAAAAAAGCCTCACGCCCGATAATTGCAGAGATGCAAAAACCATATACAACTGCGCCACGAGTCATTCGCACCATTCCCCTTTTGATATACGGATGAGAGCCAATACCCACAACTTATTGGCTGGTGCCTTTGAGAATCTCTCGTACAGGCGGCGAGAAGAGATTTAGGATGCTGATGCAGGCTCGGTGGACATTATATATAAGGCAAGCGATAAATTACTTTTCTTCGAAGTTGATCCGCGCTGTGGACATATTTATTAGGGCCAACGACGACGGGGGAGTTGGGAAAAAAAAAAAAACGCTGCCTCTAATTGGAGCGAGTAACGTTGCCGACGTTGTTTTCCATTTGTGTGTATGGTGGTGTATACATCGTGAAAATCAATTTTTTCGAAGAAACGTACGAGAGAGCGAGAAACCGCGTGGGGCTAAACGACTTATTATCGATCGTTCGTCGCAGTTGAGAAATGAGTTGCGACAATATAACGTGTGTGTGTGTCGTTGGGTAATTTATTATAATTTGTCCGGAAAATCGTGAGTGTTACGTGTATGCACACCTCGGTTTTTACGTAATGATGATCGATGCGTGCGATTTTGGCGATATATTATATGCGCTCGCAATAACGGGTTTCAAATCTGATGAGTCAATGCGTATAGGTAATATTACATACTAATTGATATTGCAACGCGTCGATGTATCGACACTTCTGCTCCATTTCTGTATTATTGATTATCCTGCACTTTGAGCGAAATATACATGTATACATTTTGCTTTCTCATGAATTAAGACAACAAATTATTTTTCTTCCGTGGATATATACTTAATTTGTTAGGGCGTGAAACATCGCGAGGCGAATTGTTCTCCCGTGCAAGGCACAAACAAATGGGAAAAAACGACTGCTCGGCGGAGAAACGCAATTCTTTCATACTCGGTGGTGAAGGAAAGAAAGTTCCTTCTCTTGTGTTGTTAAAAGCATAATTGCACGTATATAACGACTATTTTACGAGCCCCACACAGACATACTGACACACGCCTGCAATCACAAAGCAACACGGGCGTATATTTTTCGCGCAAAACATTTCCCCGGGAAATCCCTTGCGTCTCTCGAAAACGCCATACCGAGGAGAACGCGAAAAGCCGCAGCTCATTTCCTCGTGAAATATGCGGGGATGCGAGAGAAAGGAATCCCGCAGCCGCCAGAGATAAAACCCGCGCCGGAGCGGAGTATCTCTCGAGTGTTTTGCCCACCCCCCCCCCCTTGCCGCGTAACTCGACACTCTGCCACGGAATATATATAATAAACAAAATGAAACTGCTGTTGTTGGTAATCGATATAATACAGGGTGCAGCTGCCGCGCGGGGGGAAAATGAGAGTTTTCTTTGGGGGCAGATTGGCCGCTGCGAGGCAAACATTAATTGGGGAAGTTTAATCGCGGCCCCTGCGCGCTGGTTAATTAGATATCGGTATTCTTCTTCTTCTTCTTCTTCTTGTTTTGCCCCTCCTGCGAGCTTTTTTCAATGAATTCGACGAGAAAAGATGTTATTGCCGAGGCTGAAAAGTGAAAAATTCTGGCCTCAATGGAATCTCGCGGGTCTTAATTGTGGGGGCGTGTATTTGTAAAAACTCTTACCGATTGAAATCAGGGTTGAAGCGTAGGATTGGTGGAAAAAAAAACACACATGCATTCAAGAATCGGTGGGAAGCGCGGAAAAATGTTCATTAAAAGGGATTCTTCTCGTCCGGTGTATGGAGGGCTTCCTGATTGCGCGACTCTTTTGTGCCGATTCAATCAATGCGCGGTTGGCGAGTTTGGATGAATAATCTCTCTCTCTTTTTTTTTGTTCCTTTCTCTCGTTCTCCCATCGGAGCCGATGCACAATGCCTGCGTCCTCCGGTGCCAAGGGAATAATTCAGTGGCGAAAATATACACGGGTATGGGGAAGGACTGTCGGCGGTTGGTAATATCACGGTATCAGAAGCATAAGCCGTTTTGTCTTTGTGAACTGTGGTATTTGCCGCTAGTTAGACCCGAACTTGCACAATCGTACACCTATTTATACTTCACTATACGCGAAAAAAGGAGATTCTAAGTTTTTTCAATCTTTACCATTAACTGCTGCAGTTGACTTTAAAGGCTTTTAGTTTACAGTATTGTTTTTTTTCCCACACAGTTGCTCGCGAATAATAACATAAAAATTTTCAAGTGACTCGAAAACATTGAACAAACAACAATTACTGCAACAAACATGCGTATGTAGCTACTGTATAAGTATAGTGAAGACAACGTTGTATCATTCATATTTCCCAATGCTAGTTTTCGAAAAAAAAAAAAAAAAAAAAAAAGCCAAAAGTTACCTACTCGTACATTACTAGCATTTTTTTAACATTCCGTAATACTGGTAATATATACATAAGTGCCACCATAACAACATCGTATACACTGTAAAACCGACGGATTAGACGATAGAGAGGTGCACGCAAAACATTGGCTGTTGCTTGAAAGAGAGAGGGGAGGGGAGGGACTATAAATAATAATAAATTTTTATCGGCCATCGTCTCGGTGGTAGTCGTCGTCTCGACCGGGAGAGGGTATATACTTTAATTGACTCTACTTGACTTTTTCACGTAGGCGCCCCGGCGCCTCGCCGGCGTCGTGCTTGTGCATTTATTTCCTCTATTGAGACACTCTGGCGTGCCATATACATATATACATACGTACCCAACCACGCATATATATACACATTCTCGTATCGATCTGTTTGGCAGTCGGAGTCTCATAAATATATAGGATTACGTATATATATATACACGGATACTCCTACAATATACCCCCCTTTAATTCCCTTAAATCTGTATACACAGGATATCAATATATTATCCATCGTATATCGATGTGTCGTCTGACGGAGCGGCTAAAAAAAAAACAAACAAAAAAAATTTCTTCGAAGCGCATCATCAGAGGCAGCGTCATGTACAGTTTCTTCATCGAAATCACTTGACATCGATCTCGTTTGAACGATGCCCGCACACACACACAATGCACCGCTGCTTCTTTTGTGCCCTCCTATATATATATATATGTATTATTGTAAAAACTGATAAAAAAAAAAA
>NW_019379484.1:1241244-1251549 GCF_000648655.2 Copidosoma floridanum
AAAAAAATTTTTTTTTTTTTTTTTTTTTTTTTTTTCGATTGTTACGCAATAAAAATCAACGCACTTAAATTACAACTACAGCAATAATGATCTAACGAAAATTGTCATGTTAATTATGATAGCTCGCGATATCACAGCATCGTGAACCTTTGCGATTTATCAAACATTTATGTCTGTGGGTAACTTATACCACCAATGGTTTCTTTAAAAAAAAAAGAAGAAAAAAACAACAACTTAAAGAGACTAATAATTACATTGACTGTACAGTTATCAACTTGTTTCTGTATTCACGAGAGAAAAATGCAGACACACGTACCAAATAACCTTGTATATTACAAAAATATTTAAATGTACATAACAATCAGGAATTTTATATTTTTTTAACCGTGTATCTGAACAAACCAAGCCCAAAATATACGCACGGCGTTTTAGAATTTAAATTAAAATTAAAACGCCAAATAACACGAAGTAAAGTAAATTATTGTAAGTATAAAAACTCATGAACGCGCAACGCTGCATAAATATAAACTATAGAAGATAATTGTGGATTTAATCGACTTCGAGCTTGCGAAAGCTACCAGAGAGCCCGCCAAGGCCCTCGGATGCTGAACAGGTATCCTTTGGCGCGATTTCTATGTACATGTCGTCCAGAGCCTTGATTTCTTCCCTCTTAGCTCGAAGTATTTTCTTGAATTCGGCTTTTTAAACAAAAAAATTTAGTGTTAAAAAAATTGTTTGTAGGGTATTAGAGTTGAAGTACAAACTCACCAATCATTTCCGCCAGAGGGATATCACCGCCGTACTCTTTGGGCAAGATTTTCGGGTCCACCGTTTGCTGCAGGTCACTCAGGGACTTGTGAAGCTGAAAAGAAATAATTTATAGTATCGTTGGGAAACACAATGCGGAAAAATGTTTCAAGATCCGCACCTGTTTACATACTATTCGCGAGCGCGCATCGGTACAAAGAGCAGCTCCTTTGTTAGCGGCAGTACAATCGTTCGTGAGAAATGAATTTTGTGTCAAGAGCGAAGCGCACAATTATACCCTTTATATTAATCATCGCGAGAATCCCAGCGAGTGCCTAATTGAGCTCGTTCTCTAATCGCACGCAAAGTCTCATTTCTAATTCTATTCTACAAACCGGCTATTCGAAAGCAAAAAATTTATGCTGGTGCCAATTTTTTTTTCTTTTTCTTTTATGAATATCAGATACAAGATAATTTTGCTCGCGGTATTTGTACTATCGATACAATCTTCGAACGGTATATTATGCTTCAAGTTTTTTTTTCTCTCTCTCATTCAGCGTTACCATGAAAAAATTCCTTCGCTCCATCAAGGTGTGAATCGTTTTAAAGTAATGAATACACGTTGTTTTTTTTTTTTTTTTTCTCATAAAAAAAATATCGACGGTGATGGATGACGCCGAAGTTCAAAAACGAGTAGATGGGAGAGTATGACGTCACAGGGGTTACAAATCTTGTAATTTTTGTGACGACACCCAATATATGCGTAACTTGACCTTTTTTTTTCCTGTCGAATTATGTAAGAAAAAAATGATGTCTCTTTCACTACTTTTTGAAGGAAAAATTTTTTTTTTTTTTTGGGAAAAAAAAACTAGCTCGTTCGGCACGTACTCAAACACAAAATCGAAAAAATTTCGAAAGAAAAATTCCCACACTCACCACGACGCGCGAGCGCAGCTTCTCGTTGAGAAAGGTAAGGGCGATCTCGATGATCTTGGCACAGCCAGCAGGTACGTTCAATAGGTGCGTCGACTTGTGTCTCATAGGCGTCGAGTTTTGTATGCAGGCGAGCATGTTGCGAATGTCGGTCAACGACCAAGAGCTCAAGTGGCCCATCGTCAGACCGGACTCGTCGTTCAGGTGCGTATAACCGTGCACTTGGCTCTCCTCGTCGTCCATCAGCGCCTCGACCACCAACGAGTGCACCCTCACCATCTGCGCTGACGTGTACTTGTACGGGTCGAACCGACCTGACAAAAGTCACAAAATCACACAAATTTTGTTGTGTACAATCTTGGGTGGGGGGGGGGGAGTCTTGGATAACAACGTCGTGTGGCACGGTATACACCAGAGACACATGCGGTTCCATGTAAATTATGGGTATCTACAGGCATATAGAAAAACATGTAAGGGAGAAAGGGGACGAACCAGCACAGGACAGTATGACCTTCCTGCCATGGGAGTCGCGCTTGATGAGCGGCACCAAGTATCCGGCGTCGAGGATGGCCTCGATCTCCGGGTCGTCGATGTCGAGGTTGCGAAACCAGTCGGGGTACAGTTGCCTGATGCTCAAGTAGCGCTCGAGCATGTCCTGGGCCAGGGGTAGGCTGAACTTTTTCGTCCGCAGGAAGCGCAGGAGAAATACCGAGTCGGTGCGGCAGCGCTTGATGCTCGGGTGCTTGGCGATCCACTCGCGAAACCGCTCGAGACTTTGCTCCCGCGTGCGCTCGTCCTCCCGCAACTCAAGCTTGGCCACGGCCCTCGCCTGCGAGCTCAAGCTGCACTTGTACTCGTCCTCGTGCTCCTGGCCTCCCATCCTCGCGTCTGAAACCAAACGCCGCAACTGAACGAACACTGTTTCTCTTTGGCTCGAAAACAAGGCGGAAAAAATCGCTTAGCCCATCATTACACGTTTTCTCGTCTTTTCGAGCGCACTTTGCTTTATTGCATACATGGAGGCCTTGCGCAATAGCTGCCGGAAACGAGATCTTTCTGGAGAGGATACTTTGCGGTCGATGTGTCTCCCATTCAATTTTCCGTAATCACGCGGCTGCCGTCTTACATTACCCGCGAACTCGCTGACATTATAATATATTGTGGGTAATCCTGTCGGGAAAAACTAATTACCGGTTCTAAGGAGCCATTAGTTTCGATCGTTGCGACGGAGACATTTGAACGAGCTGAGCGAACAATGTTTTGTTTCGGAGAGCCGCCGGCGAGGTCGCCCGGTAAAGTGTAATTGGAGCGGCGGTCCGTGCACACATAGGAGCGAAAGGAAATTCTCGCGGCCTTCGGACGGAGGAGTTGGAAGCGCGTTTTGAAAAATCGTTGGCGCTACGTTATATTGTAATATATACTCTCGCTTTGATTTTTATTCCCGTGTATCGAAGGCGCGCTCGAACGTAATTTTCTATGAGCTGGCTTTTTTTTTTCCCTTCCATAATTACATGCACATCGAGACGAGAAATGCGCGTGTCGGGAGAGCCTCGGGCGTTTTTACGCAATTGGGCGTGATTCCGAACGGCGTGGTTTTTCTTTGCGTGTATGTATACGCACTTTGACCCGCGCGGAATAAAATGATTGTCGTTGCGACATGGTGGGATAATGTAAAACTATCCGAGAGATGATTTCGAAAAAAAAGTGATTTTTTTCCTTTCAGTCGCGCGTAGCTTATGTGGGCTAATAATGATTTTATGAGAAGCGTTAGAACCTACGTACGCGCGTTTGTTTGTTCAGGCCGCAGGAGGCATTGAAATCTCTTTTCACGGTTGCTTTCTATGCATGTAGGTATACATAATATTATGTATACGTGTGTGTACGGTACGCGCAGGCATATTTCGAAATGTAATGACTCGACAGAGAGCATAGCGCCTATTATTTTTCCCTTCACTGTATACACTTGGGAAGAAAAATTTCCCAATTGCGTGTTTGAGGATTCATTTTTATTTATTTTTTTTTAAATTTTAGTCACTTGTTGAAAAAATCCGTGCTCTCTGACGCGTCCATCAACACGATACATGAAACCTATCTGTGACAGTATGAAATCTTCTCTCGGTGCACACTCACGGCAAGTAGCACTGCAACGAGGTGCAAAAAGTTAGGTGGTGAAAGCAGTCCCGGTTGAATATACGCTGATGTATATCCGCTACCTAACGAGCAAAGTGCACTTTACTGTTGTAAAAAGGTTAAATCGATGAAAAGCTGATTTTATTTCAAGGTTTTTTTTTTTTTTTCCTTTTTCTTCCATCGTCGTGTGTATTTTTTCGTCGCCCGCCCGCGTTTCCAGTTCGAGGGATATCGTTAGCTTCCTCGCTCTCTCTCTCATTTGGTCCCGCGGTGTACACACACGAGGGAGATCATCGTGCGCTTTATAAATAGATTTGCTCGTTTGGTGCCTCTTTTGAATTCCCTCGTGAATATAACCCTCCTCTTCTGTGCGTGCGCTAGTTGGGATCGCGACGCGTAATCTGAATATTATCGTGTGCCTGTTTTCTCATTTTTGTTAATAAATATACATAATATGTTGTACGTGCACACGCATTGTTTGTTTTTTTTTTTTTTCTCGCAAATCGGGAACGGGGAGATATCTTAATTAATTGACACGTCTGCTGTTTTTTTTTTTTTACCTTCATCGCGGATACAGCGCGAGGGTCTTTTTTTTTTTTTATTTTGTGTTTACGAGCGCGTGGGGCTCACTCGTGATTTTATCGTGACGCCGCTCGGCTGAGGGACGAGTGTATAAGTGATATTGCGCGAGAGGGATAGCTTTTTTTTTCAATTTGGGCGTTTAATGGTTATCGATACAAATCGGCGCGATCGGAGGGTGCAGCGGGGGAGGTCAAACTGTTTTTATCGACTGTACATTATGAATAGCGTACCGGTGACGTGAGAGAATGAAAAAAAAAAAAAGAAGGTTTTATTGAAATCCTCCGGATCTATTTGTTCGGGATTTCTCGGGTACGTGTATATATTCCTTGTCGCCTTAGCGTCCTGCAAACGTGAGCTGCTGTATATCTGTATATTTACATAGAGGGAGAAACCGAAGGGACATGACCACCGTGTTACAAGTTATAAATATATATACGTAGCGGGAGATAAGCTCCCAAAGGAGTATAGGGTATAGAGCACACGCGTATATAATATATATAGGCGAGAAAAGATGGAAAAACTTCAGGGACGAGAGAGAGAGAGAGATCGATCTCGAATTCGGGCGTGAAATTACGTGTAACGCGAGTAGATCGAGCTCGCGCGGAGGATCGATTTTTCTAATCCCCTCGTCCCCCGGAGCGTGAAGAATCTCCTCGAGGAAATACGGAAAATTATTCTAGCTCCCTGTCCCTACACTGCATACGACCGACGCGATTCCGAAAATCGTATCTCTTCCGTCCCACATGTATATACATATATATGGTTCAAATAAAAAAGTATGTATTTGCACTTGCGTATGTGTATATGGGGGTGTAAAATTGCCTCGAGAAAATTCAGCCACCCGCGAAGAGCCTATGCAATGTATGGTAACATCGATCGAAAGAGATTGGTTTGATTTTTATTTTAACGGAGATTTATCGAAGCCAAGGGTAGTTGACACCCGTAATCACATATAGCTTTTCAAAACGAAAAATGAGATACAATAATGGATTATATATACACGAAGATGTCGCAAATTAGCACATTATAAGCGCATTCAAAAAACTTTTGTTTCGCAAATACATCAGCCAAAAACGCAATAGTATTAAGCAAAGAGGAAAACGAAAATTTCCTCGCACCTCGCGTGTTTGCATTATTCGAATTTCGGCGACGACGACAGGCGGATGTATACAAGCGAGGATCAAGTAGCCGGATCCGCATTCAGATCGCGCTCTCTCGGCATTCCCGCACGTACATGGCGCATCTCTCGCGCCTGTGCAGAGAGGGAAGGAAAAGAAAAAAAGAAAAAAAAAGACAGTAGGGGGGGGGGGAGAAAAAAAAGCTACCCTTGACCGCTCGGCAACCACGGTGTGGTCCCCCTCTTCTGCGCGCTGGCAAAGATCCTCATCAGCACAGGGAGACGTCGTTCTCTCGAGAAACCAACTCATCTCCGTGAAAATAACAGCAGTGTAGTCTCGGAAAGGAGCTATACAGGGGGAGAGAAAAAGCCTCCGTCCCACCCTTCGCTCCTCTCTGCCTGTCTCCGCTCTCTCCCCCCTCGCCTAGCGCAATATTCGCGAACTTGGCAGACAGTTGTTGCGAGGGGGTGGATGGGAAGTTGCGTGGGTTGAATGGGAGCGCGCGGGGGTTACCGACGCCGGTGAAACCTCCTCCCCGTCTCTCTCTCGGGCGCGCGTGTGTGTATAAATATAATGCACGCCGCGCGTATACAATACATACACACACAATGGCTTGCTGCTGACGTTTGCCGGGAGCTCGGGGTACGTATGTACCTATATGTGCGACAAAACGCATCGCGAAAGAGCAAACGACCCGGGGAAAAGGGAAGGAGGCGACGGGGGAGTTGGGAAGAGCAAGTGCAGAGAGCAGCTGCTGCACACACGGCCGAAGGATATCTATATACCTATGGGTTGCGCATTTGCACAAAAGACACGAGTCCAGTTGCTTCTTTTGCCCGATAATGTGCTTTGCACCGATAAAATCATCCCCCTACCCCTCTGCCTCCGTGTATTATTACGTTCTCGACTTTCCCACCCGCCCCCTCTCCCTGAGCTGCCACTGCCACCCCCCTATGGTTCCCTTCGTACGTCAGGGGGTGGATTATACGTACTTTGAACAACTACGGTGTTTCGCTACACAGTAACTATGTACATACACGCGTGTATGTGCGTTTCATTGATTATTTCATCGATGAAAGGGAGAGCCTCCCCTGCCCCACGAGCTCTGACATTATGCCATTTAAAGATTTTATGTCGTGTCGTAATATATACAGTTATCGCATGTACTTGTACGTGTACAATTGCAACGACACGATTGGGGTTCATTTATTGCTTTTACCGTGAGATACACGTTGAGACGTACCGTTGTTGTCGTTGCTGTTCTGCTCTTTTTTTCCTTTCCCCCCCTCGAGGACCTTCCCCGGTTGTACCTTCTTCTGTATTCCCTCGGCTCCGGCAACGTCTCCTTCTTCTCTTATTGTGTGTACAACTATGGGCCTCGTTCGGACTCGCGCAGGTTGATGATGTATTACCAGCCGAGAGCGACTGATCCGAGCCCTCTTCACTTGTTGTCGTGTGCACGATAAATGCAACGGCACCACTCTCCGACTGTTATGTATACACGTACGCACTCTTCTTCTTCTTCTTTTTTTTTTTTTTTTTTACTGCTTTTTCTTATTCTCGCTCACGCTGCACCCGCGCACGAATACATCTGTATGTATACGTAAAATAAACACTCGAGGAAGAACACGGAGGAAGGGCTCACACCACCGCTTGCGCGCATATATAATCATTCAGCGTCGACACTTTTTTCTTTTTTTTTTAATAATAATATTTCAATTACCATTGAGCTACGTGTGGCGAGTAAGTGTTTCGCGCACTGCGGTGCTCCGAAATTTCAACGGGAACGGCGAGCACAACGGAGCCGGAGAGTCCAACAACATGACGTATACCGTGGACGCGCGTTCGCGACCGTGCACGTATATATATATAGCGACTCTTCTCGTCTCGTTAGTTGGGTTTTTTTTTTTTTTTCTTTTCTTTTTTTTTTCATTAGCCGATCGGCTCTTTTGTACCCCGCACTCGCTAACTCGATCGGTTGGTCGGACACGAGCTTGGACAATTCGTCGTTGTCGTTGTCAGTGTAGGCGAGTGTACGAGTGTGCGCTAGCGGTGCGAGGATGGGAGCCGAGTAGAGTTTTCGTGGCGCGAGGCTGCCGACGCTCGACTGCCCGATATGCGCTGGGGCCACCGTCGGGAGCATATAGTTGGCTTGTGCGTCACTGCTCGTGCGCGCGCGGCTGAGGTTTACGGCTGTTAGCGAGCGAGCGGGGGGTGGTTGTAAGATCGGTAAAACGCCGGCATTCCGGCGCCTACCATCGATCGGTTGGGTAGGTCTTGGTGCGAGCGGGAATTTCAAATGCTGGGACGTTGGTCAGACTGTGTGGAACGGAGGGATGGACTTTTTTTTTTATCATTACCGAAGAGATCGGTACACTGATCGGTAGGCTCCTTCGATGACTTTTGCGATCGATCAATGTGTCACTTATGTTGTTGAAAAAACCATGAACAGTCGTCGGTCTGTGTGGGTAGAATGGCAGAGAGAGACAGACTTTGAAAAATGTCACACGAGTATCGTGGATTTCGAGTCCCGGACTGTGACACCCGCAATAGTTGATGCCAAGTCTGACGTGTACTTTGAAGCCAATAACGAAAAATCCAATAGTATGTAATTCTTCTTCTACTATCTTTTGCATTAAAATAAAGCTTTCCCAAATTTTTACAAAAAGTTAATGAATTTTATTTTGATATCAACAGTTATTTTTTTTTTTTCATATCCGCCACACCTTATATTTTATTCGCAAAGAAAATTACACTGTAACATAACACTACATAGGTATATTATATCCTCTTTTTTTTTTTTTTTTTTTTTTTTTTACTGCTTTTGTATATATATATGTAAATATGGGTGTATCGCGATGACGGAACGTCTTTGCCCAGCCAACGATAGTATAGGTACATGTGTCTATGGTATGGTATGTAGGAGTATACATATAGATGTAGATGTAGTTCAACTTGGAAGTTCATAATATATATATCCATGCACGAGCGTGAGTCATCGTCGCGTGCCCCCCTCTCTATGATAAATCTACCCGTACAAGTATATCATAATACAATATGGCTCGATTGATGAGTTCCCTGCATGGGTAAGTGAAAGTACAATGGGTGTAGCGCCACCGGTAATTTCCTTAATTGTCGTTCCGCAGCCCTTCTGCCGGGTGCAAGAAAAGAAAAAAAAGAAATTTTTCGCGCCACCCACCCTTATTCTTCACCACGGCAGCCTCTACGCACCCTATAAATCCTTTTTTTTTTTTTTTTTTTTTTCCTTGCGGTATTGTACACGTCCCTCGCACACGCATCTCTCTCTTGCCTTTCATTCGCGGACTGTGTAATAATAATATTATGTACAATGCGCCGCTCCCGACGGTCTGCTTCTCTTTCATTTATTTTCTCCTCTCTCCGCGCGCTACCGCGGCTATCTCTAATTTTTCGCGAAAACCCGACGATCCGAGCAAACTCTATTATTACATACATACAAGATTTTTGTTGTCGTTTTGTATATATGGTATACAGCTGGATGAATCGTCAAATAATTTACCGATGTGTCTATATTGTATACAAAATTTATTTAGTCAAAAGGAAAAATGCAATAAAAAAAACCTTATGAATCACACGATTAATTTATACCATTACACAAATGGGCTCGACCGAACGTTCCGGTATATAAGATAAAGAGATTTTCGTCACCCATTTTTAGAACAAAAATTATAAACCACTGGTTCGGGAAAATAAGATCGGTGTCCTAGTACTCGGCCATGTCCCAATAATCGGTCATTCGGCTGATTTTTTAAATATTAATTTTTAAAACATAGATAAATCGGTTAGTTCATCAGACACTAAACAATTACTTTTTCAGTAACAGTTAACATGTATACCTAATTGAATACAATTGACCTACTTATAAAAGAAAAAAGTGACCGACTATTGGGACATCGATTTTGTTTCAGAGTCTCCAATCTCGGGAGATAAAACGTTCCTGAAACTCCTATATAACAGATTGTTTTTTATCTGGGTGACTCTAGCTATCGGTATTTCCAATCGTTGGGGGATCGATCTCACCCTCTTTCCTCCCCCTATTTAACGAGCACATCTTTATTGAAACCCACGCGAGTAGTCGTAGCTCGCGGTAATGTAAGATCCAGCTGTCGCGATCACCCAATGGATTAATTCCCGCAATTTAATTAAAAAACCGGCCGATTACCGAGACACTATCTCGCTAATGGGAACGATTTGGCTCTGAAATCGACGTATTTAAATACAAACAAACAAAAAAACCCCGTGAGTATTAAGCATCACTTCGACCAAAAATTTCCAAGTTTATACAGTTACCCTAAATGCGCTCGGATGGGCGTACATTTGCATAGTACAATATATGTATATACTTGTTTTTTACCCCCCGACGAACGTTTCCCCAGCAGCAGCCACGGCGTCGCCGAGAGTTGGTTCCATTGTCGGGGACTTGGCACGATGACAAAAATAAAATATTCGCCAGATACGGATGGATGGATGTGTAGGGAGGAAGAGGAATGAAAGTGCAGCAATAAAAAAGAAATAAAACTGAAAAGAACAGCCTCCCTTTCAACAATAACATTATCGATCACGGTTTTTTTTTTTATTTGCGAATAGTAAGAAATAAAAGACGCTACGAGTTTACTCTTTAAATGACCATACGAGAGTAGAGAGAGAGAGAAAGAGGAGAAGATGTAACCCACACTACAGGATGGATAATACGATACTGCCGACGCTGCCCCCCCCCCCTTACGGTGAAAGCCCCCTCGTGGATCCCCCCCAAAAA
>NW_019379484.1:1255369-1308471 GCF_000648655.2 Copidosoma floridanum
ATTTTTTTTTTTTTTTTTTTTCGCTCGATGGTGTTATACAATATTTGTGAGGGCTTTGTTTTCGATGTGCAACGATATTGTCACTGTTTGCACATACGATTTTTTTTTTGTTTAACGGAACATCTTTTGAAAATTGGTTTTTCAATGGGTTTTTGTCTTCGTTAACAGGTGAAGGATGTCATTTGAGAGGTCATCCGCGCGGTGGGACACATGACAAATTACTCAAAAACCCGCGTGGCATGTGCAAACACTCGACTTATTGTGTCAATGTCAGGTAAGACTCGCTCGTGCTTTTGGGTCCAATAAAGACGCGTATAGAAATGTACTGCGCTGATGGATCGGCGAGTTATGATTTATGGAAAAAAATTCTACGAGCACACATGGGCACACGTAATGTCGTTTTGTGTATTATTTCGTACGCTTATACTTGGCTAACCTTGGACGAATGTATGAAAACCTTTTTTTTTTTTTTTTTATTCTCGAGCCGACAATTGGGATATGAAACGAGTTTGGCTATCAACAAGTTTATGGAAGTTGAGTATGGATTTTTGTCTAGTAATTTTTGGGTTTGATGAAAAAATTTTGTGGAAATACAGCTGCGACTGTAAGAAATCAGAGAAATTGTTCACGATTTTTGGAGTTGACAGTGTTTAAAACAAAATATCACAAAAATATAGCTCAATTGTACATGATATTTACAATCAGGTGACTTCGCTTGAAATTAACGATAGGTCCGATGGAGAAAATTATCGTCTAATGCAAAAAACCTATAGTAAATAGTAAAGCACTTTTATAAGCTTAGTTGCAATTGAGAAATTTCCTTAACTTTTATAAAAAAAAAAAAAAAAAAAATTTAAGACATGTATCAACGTCTAAGTTTTGTTCATTGTTAATGCAGTTACGTCATTTATATCAACACCACATTTGCTGTCGATGTCCTTTGACACACACGGTTCTATGGTAAAGCTCGAGTTTTGATCTTTTCGGAAGCTTATTCACCTAAGTAATATTCGACCGAGTTACATGCCATACCTGACGGTAGATCATTACAAGACATTTAATAAAACAGGGTATTTTGAAAAGGTCACCCTTTTTTCAGGTACGCAACCCGTAAGAGTATATAAAAAAACACGATACCCAATTGAACCGATGCAACAATTACGCAATCCTCGATTGGATAACTCGTACGTGGAGGCACGGTCGCGCACCACTTCCTATCTTCCTGTCGATTACGCACCGCAGCGGCGTGTCTCTCCGAGCGCGCCATAAATGCGCTATAGAAAAAAAAAAAAAAAAAAGAAAAATCCTCCCAGCACCTAGTAGTGGAAAAAAAGCAGCGGCGAAATCAACCATAAAATTCTTTTCGCAGGCCCAAGTATGTATATTTCCCGCGCCGTGACTCATACGCGATAGGTTTTTTAAACCCGTGCCCGTGTGTACCGTATATACACATGTATACATACAAAAATACACATGAGAGATTCGCAACAGCCGGTTGGGATTCGCTTTCTTTCGCCTCGACCTTCTCTTTCTCTCTCCGCGTGTATTATCTGTACACTCGCGTGTATGTATACACAGGGCTTTCTCTCCACTGCCGGGGCAAGTCGTGCTGTACCGCGTACTTATGTGTTACTTTAGCAACAGCACAACAGACTTCCTCCTCGGCTCGACTATACGTGGACATAATATGGTGTGCAGACAGGAGGATTGGCTAATGTTTGACGGGAGGCTTTTTCCATACATCCTCGTCATTTTGGAGTTAATCCTCAACTTTTTTTTTCCAAACACGCAAGGATAAGATGATCGTTTCGAAATGGCAACTCTAGCGAGTTTCGGTAACTTTGTGGTATTTGCCAGGAAATTCGCGATAGTAGTGTTTTGTACCAATACTATTGGAAACCGGAAAATAGTTGAAAAGTACAAAGCGTCGGGTTTTCAATGTATAATATTTCCTTATCCTATAATCGGCTCAATTAAAGAAAACTCTGCATTAATTTCATTTGGGGTGATTTAAAAGCCAGCTACGGTTGAAACAAATCCATGTCCATTTACGCAACTTACGGATACGTATTTTTTAAATAATAGCATCGAGCACGAATTTTTCCCCGTTAATTATAATATATACCGTTGCACGATTAATTGATAATACATACACACACGCAAGCATAGAAAGTTGTTAATTTTTACGTAAGCGCGTTACATGCTCAACCATATAATATATACGTACGTGATTAGCATTGTATTAACGGTGCGTTGCGTAATAGCCGATGATTTCTTTATTCGAAAACAATCGGTACGAAAGTCCCCATCTTTGAAATGCTCGTGTAGAACCGAAACCACCGGGTTATACCAACACCGAGAAAGAAAGCTCTAGTGAAACGGAAATGATCGAAAAGCAAGCTCTTCCAAGCCTCGTGGGTGGAACATTCGAATGGCCGCAAGCACGACTTGGATGCCAAAACCAAGTCGCGGGCCCTCCGAGTGAGGAGAAAAAAGCCGAGCGTATATATATATACATATCAGCTCTGTATAGAGCGACTTTCACCGAACGAAGAGGAGCCTCCGGCTTGCACAACGCGTCTCGCTCGAGAGAGGCTCCTTTCGCGATTATAACGCTTTTAGGCGCCGATATACCAGCCGGGCCGATCGATTATACGCCGGTGTTGCGTAATATTTCGGTATACCCTCTGCTCGTCTGAATTTTAACGAGTCTTTTTTGCGCGGGTTTCTTTGCAACCGGCAAGTGGGCTTTGGTTCCTTGAGTTTTAATATCGCGTGTTCATTTTCACTTTCGCGGTAAATTCGGTTGAGTAACGCACCAGATGTGTATGTAATTATTACTGATTCGGTTCAATGTCTCCGTGTCGATCGAATCACCGGCACGTTTGACGCGCCCATTGGCAGTTATCACTCCAGTTGGTCGTGGTTTTTCCACAGAAGCTCTAATGGCCATCCCATGA
The DNA here is from genome assembly GCF_000648655.2 of Copidosoma floridanum. The sequence goes on from NW_019379484.1 coordinate 1,258,330, forward strand.
GAGCATTATTATTCGCCACTACTAATTAACGTATAAAAGATACGGGAGTTTGGTTGGCGTGTATGATGGTATAAGAAATGACATGCTGTGCTTTTGCATTGCCCCTAAGTTGTTCAGTAAAGGGGATGTGGATTGTTTTTTGGTAAGGGTTGCTTGAAAGGAAAAACCATTTATTTTATCTCTCTTATGATATTTACTACTGATTAAAAAAAAAAAATGTCATATACAAAAATTTATTGTGTATTAATATTCAGTACACAAGTAACAACAGTAAAGTAGGCTTACTAAATAAAGAAAAAAAATGTCAACAGTTTTATGATTTTACGTGAATAATTTATGTTCGCATACAGCTTCCAAACTACAATTTTATAAATTCAAGTGCAAACGAACTTACGGAAAATCCAGCACTAGCTATGTACCTACGTTCGTTCGATGTATTTTATACATCGAATACAAAAGAAACAAATAACAATTCTTTTTTTCCTCGATGAAAAGAAAAAACGTCTTGGAATAATTTAAATCCTATCGTAACCATCGCGTTACTCACACGGTAAACAAATACCAATTTTGTCGAAAAATTTATTTTTTTCGAAAAATTACAAAGTACATATTATATTCTTGAAAGAAAAAGATACATATATGGCAATAATTTACGTATTTAAAAAAAACACGTAATCCCTCTACTCTTACAATTATTGTTAATATTCACATTCCTTAGATGATATAAATTAAATACATATTTAACGAAACGAGCAAGAGTCGTGATCGCGATAAGGAGTCAAAACGACGAACCGTCAACTAAACTTGCGACTAAACAATAATGATCAACTCATTACAACGAAGCTTAGTTTTGGCCAATACCATCCGTCGGGATAACAGATTTTCATTGAAAATTCTGAATTCAAAAAAAAAAAAAAAAAAGCTTCACTAATTTTATCAACGCAAATATTTACAATATCGAACGTTTGAAAAATATTGGACAAACTTTGATTCCCTACAGCCAAAGTATATAAACATTCTTTCGACGACTTATCCACGCTCAATACTCATTTACCGGCATGTATATATATATCTACAACTACAACCAGGTAAATTTACATAGTTTGGCAACGGTCATTAATCGAGAAAAACCACACCAACGGCGTTCCTCCTCCGAACGCTCGATTAGTCATATTTATATGTACACAACGTAAATATTATACGGTGATGACAATATTTTGCGTTTGATCGACTCGACTGCATATACATGTGTATTATTATTATTATTATGGTGTTTGAACGAGTGGGCGTTCGAATCATCTGAGAATGACGTTGTCGAAGGTGAGGTCCCGACTGTCCCTCTGGCCGTTGGATTTTTTGAAGGGGTTCCAAGGCAGGCGTCGAGCCACGTGAGCCGTGGTCACCGAACCGGCCGGACTCGGCTGACCCGACGACACCCCCGAGGAGCTGCTCGCCGAAACGCTACCCTTGTCGCGACCGTTTGATTTTATTGGTTTCTGCGAAAAATCGTTACAACCGTTGACAACAACGACGGTATCTCCAGTTAACAATGAGAAGAAAAAAAATCTCCCGCTTCGCTCACCTTCAGGTAATTTCTGTCCATCGGCGTGACGATTTTCATGCTTATCGAGTGACCCGACTGCTTGGTCAGTCTGACCACCTGCTCGTGCGACGCCCACTTGACGTCTTTGTCGCCGATGCTCACTATAAAGTCGCCCTCCTTCATACCAGCCAGCTGTAACACACGTGCATCAAAGTTGTTGTTTTTTTTTTTTTTCTATTCGTTTCAATTCTTTGTTGGAAAAAAAAAAAAAAAAATTCCTACGTCAGCCAGGGAGTTGTGCTCGACGCCGGCGACGATGACGGGCGCGTCGCCCCGAACGCTAAAGCCAAAGCCCTCGCCGTTGGGGCCGCGTTGTAGTTGCACGAGCCGCGGTGCCGTCCAGTGTCGCTTTGCCGAGAATATGGCGATGGGTCCGAGCCCGTGGAAGAGGTCGTCACCGCCGTGCTGGGTAAAGTCCGGGTGCGTCAGACTCAGCTGGAACTTGGTGGCTACTGCAAAATTCGAGGGTCTCAGTATATACGAGAGGAGAAAAAAAAGGATAGAGGGAAAATTACCGATGATGCTCGGGGCGTCGAGCAGCTCCCTGATGTCCTCGTCGTCGCCGGATCTTCCGTAGATGTCGAGGGTGGCGTCCTGGGCCCTCCTCAGAGCTTTGACGAGGGCTTGCTTGGCCTTGAGCTCGCGGCACATGCGCTGGAGCCGTTGGCTCTCCTCGTGGAGGACGAGGGCCTCCCTGACGTGGGCCCGGCCGAGGAGTTGCCGTTCGCTCTCGGATTTGGGCACCATGACCTCGAGTTGGGTCTTTGAGTCGCTTCGCTGGATCCTCTCGAGGATGACCCTGGTCTCCGGGCGGAAGTCGCTCATCGGGTGGTCGAGCAGACCCGCGGCCACGTGCCTGTGGGACACGGCCAGGTAGTGCTCGCGCTTCACCGACACGAGGGAGATCCACGACTCTGGGACGTAGTCGCGCACGGGCTCGCGGGATATGAGCGCGTGTACGTCGCTGTATACGGCCGACACCTGGAGAACACATCGGCACTCGTTATTATTTCACAGTACTTTTTTTTTTTTTTTTTTTTTTTCAGAAAAATGTTGTTCATTTGTATGGTATACCTGAGCGGCCTCTTGGGCGAGGTCCAGCGAGACGTCGATGTCCCTCTGCTCCCTCGATTGCAGCTCGAGTTTCTCGAATAGACACTCCCTCGCTTGTGCCTATGGAATTGAGCAGAGGATAGTAAACATCAGTAAATTACGCTGCTGAACTGATACGAAACACTGTACATGATGTTTGCGTCTTAGACGTTACTAATATTTTATAATGAAATGTTTTAAAAATCAGTTACTTTTCGTACAAAAGTATAAGGGAACTCACTATGGCTTTTAATTTATATTACCTGCTACAACGTCAAATCAAAATGCAAAAATCTTCATGCTACGACGCTTTACGATATTTCTCATTCGAAGCGTTGACGCGACATTGTATGGTTAAAATTACACGGTACTTTTTTTCTGGGATCTCGTAAAATGCCAGATGTACTCCTGTTAGACTGTTGCACCGACTTTTCGTCGATCGTACATAAATAATATGCTCTACTCATACATATTTTACAGAAAAAGGCAAAACACGCCAAAGTTGTATTACAAAGCGTATAAAAGATCAGAGCTCAATCGCGTGGCAATCACTTAAAATGGTTAAAAAAAATTGTTTACACAATGAAACACTTGTTGGGTACACGCAAAAACAAAAAACGACGAGAAATTCGTCCACGTACCAGCATGAGCTGCACCAGCATGTCGAGCATTTCGGGCCCAAGATCCATACTCGGGGCATTGGTGAAGTTCTCGTGTATGTACCTAAAGGTACCGGCCGACCTGAGAAAAGCGTCGACCGCCTGATCCAAGCCCCTCTCCGTCCTGCGGTCCTGCTTGGCAGCCACCTGGGTGTACAAGGCTCCCGCGTTGAAGAGTATCGAGGCCTTCTCGAAGGCCACCGTGCGCTGGCAGCTCGGCACTCCCGTCAACGAGTCGTACCACTCGAAGTAGATCCCGAGACTCCGGTCCGGCGGGAAGAAGCGCCTCTCGATGTAGTACAGCTGATTGTAGTAGCGCAACAGCAAGCTTATCCCGGCGGCGTCCCGCGTCGGCGTCCGCGTCGCCAACCTCGTCTCCATCAGCTCCGCTATCGACTCCTCGTAGTTCTCCCCGTCCTCGCTGTAATGCTCGAGGATGAAATCCTGAAACCATTTTTCAAGTCAACTTTCGTCGTTTTTTTTTTTTTTTTTCTTCCCCCGTATATAGGTGTTGCTATGGGGTGTCCCACTGTTAAATCGATACGTGTATAGTGCCCAAAGCCATAACCTGTTCACCACTCGAGCTGGGGGTGCATCGTTTGGAAAATTACTCGGGAGGATGCCACGGATAACGATGGAGCTGTTGCGCAAGCGCTCGGAGCACAACGAGGGTGAGATCTCGACCCTGGAGGAGTTGTCGCTCCACCAGGAGAACATCGAGCGGATCGAGCTGCTCAACCAGGCCTGCCGGGACTTGAAGATCCTGCTCCTCCAGTACAACCTCATATCGCGGATCGAGAACCTGCACAAGCTCAAGCGGCTCGAGTACCTCAACTTGGCGCTCAACAACATCGAGGTCGTCGAGAACCTCGAGGGTCTGGAGAGCCTCAGGAAGCTCGACCTCACCGTCAACTTCATCGGCGACCTGCGCGGCGTCAAGACCCTCAGGTGAGCAGAGTAACCTACAACGCGTGTACTTTGGTTTCTTTCTTCTTCATGCCTGGCTGTGTCGTGGTGGCACAGGCACAACGAGCACCTCGAGCAGCTCATCCTCTCGGGCAACCCCTGCTGCGACTACGAGGGCTACCGGGACTACGTGATAGCGACGCTGCCGCAGATACGCGAACTCGACATGGCGACGATCGAGCGCTCGGAGCGCATCGGGGCGCTGCAGAGGTACGCCGAGGCCGAGGGCGACGTCATACGCGCCTACCGGAACTACTCCAGGTTCAGGGAGACGCAGAAGGTCCAGTTTCGCGAGAGGCAGCGCTGCAACGCCACCATCACCGAAGTCCTCGATGACGAGAAGGTAAAGAGTCACGGTTGGGCAGCTTGATCATGGACACTTTAGGAAGTTGGTTCTTTGAAGGGGGTCAAGGAAGGGGATGTCGAGGACGCGAAGTTTTGGAGCGCCCCCAGTTACCACACGCCCGAGGACCGGGTGGCCATTGCCCGGAAAACTATGGAGCAGGGGGAACGGCGCGAGAACAAGCACTCGGATAAGCGGCCGGATAAGTACGTGCCAAAGTTGTTCAGTCCCGAGGGGAAGCCCTACAACATCAACCAGCCGAAAATCGGGTTCAGACTCAACGACGAGGACGACCGCGACAACGTGACGCTGGAGGTCGCCCTGTACAGGTAACCAACGATCAAATGTTGGGTCGACTCGAGATGATGGAGGTGCAACGATTTCCAGACACCTCGACACGGCCCTGGTCGACGTGGACGTGCAGCCCTGGTACGTGCGAGTGACGATAAAGGGCAAGATTCTCCAGCTGGTGCTGCCGTGCGAGGTGGCCACGGACAGCAGTGTGGTTCAGCGCAACGTCACCACGGGCGCTCTGCTGTTGACGATGCCGAGGATCGCTAAGCTGGACCGGCTAGCCGTGCCCCCGGCCAAGCCGAGACAGAGGTGCGAGCGGAGCGTCAGGGCGGCGCCGGAGGTGTCTAAGCGCGAGTTTTTGGAAATCGGACCGCCTCGGGAGGAGCTGGACGACTTGTTGCGGATCGTCGGGAAGAGGAAAACCCACTCGGTCGAGCCGGTCCACGATAATTTCGTGGATGACCCGAGCGTACCGCCGTTGGAGTGAAGGTGCAATCAATTTTTGTGGCTCACATGTACTTACTTTGAAGGGATCTCGGAAGTCGATGTCCTTCGTCTCCTTGAGTCCCAGAGGGATGAGCGGCATGGATACTTCATCGCTGCAACGACAGTTATTTTTATTGTAATATATACAACACGTACAAATAAATAATACAAACACGAAAAAATGAATCGCAAAACATTGCGGGGTACCATTACTTACGCCTCCCAAAAGTATATCTATACATTGTATCTATATCTAGTGGCGGTTCAAGCGAAGGCATGAAAAACCACGCCTGCCAAAGGGTGAAAGAAGAACCGTAAGCCCATCGAGCTACTTCCGAAAGAAGCTACTTTCTCTCGTAACCCGCGCGCTGCATGTACTTACGCCCATAAAGCTTTGCCTCGACAATGCCCGGGAGAGAAGCGGCCGGTCGTCGCCAAAGCATCGGGAGGATTTATCGGCCCATAAATCGGCGCGGCTGTGGTTCGCTCGCCAATATAAGATCTTTGCCGAGCTGCCTTACCAGATGCGCGGCAAAAGATGCCGAGTAAGGGAGGGCAGAGAGCGCGGGTATAACGTAGCGTTTACGCGAGCGGTAAATCTTTGTCCTTCGGGGCATGTGTAGCAGTATAGAGGTGATGTCCGTTAGTCGTGTCCTTTTACCGTGTGTACACCGTCACCACAGCTGATGTGCATGCCATTACACGAGCTACGGGGTTTATTACAAGGTATTTTCGGTACGGTATGGACGGAAGCGACGTCTTCATTGTGTGTACTATCACTTTTTGTGGGAATCCCCGGGTTACTTGCATTCGGGGCTCACCGGTTTTTTTGTTCCCACGTGCGGTATCGCTCCGGATTCGAGAAACACTTTTGGAAATCCTTTGTTCGAAAAGAGCGAAAGAGACTCCGTGATTCTTGCTTTGAGGAAAACTTACGGGGTGCAAAAAGGAGGAAATTCCCGATGACGTGGGGAGGAAAAAAAAAAAGAAAAAATCGGCAGAAGGTACCGTTGTACTGCTGCATTTTGTTTTCGTTTCAGTCATTCCTCTGTGTATATATTATGTACGCGCGCGTGCCGGTGTCGCCGCATTCTGCGCGCCACAGAGAGAGGCTCAATTTCGCGTTATCGCACGGTACGATCTTTAGCCGTTTACTTGTATACGTATTATGTCGCCGAGCCGCGTGTGAATTTTTTGGTTTTAGAAAAAATATTCTCGACGGGGATGGAAATATGCGACGTTAATTAAAAGATTCTTGGGGTTTTTCGAAAAATGTTTTTCAACCCTTCCCTGTAGTTTTTTTTTTTTTTCATAAATAACACGCTCGAGAAATGGCACGATTCGGCACTTTCACGCCTCCAAATAGAGAAGAAGCGGTAGCACCGACAACACGCACCTATATTTATGTATGATCTTTGTGCGCTGCGCCGCTTTGCGATAATAATAAATAATCGGAGATGAGATTCTTATCCGTGGCAATTCTAATGCCATTAAGAAAAAAAAATCAGAAAAGGCACTTCCACTGTACTAATCGCGTTTCGCTACACCACCGAGCGTAATATCCCTGCCATTAGGAGAAGTTGAATTATCGTTATGAGGATAATCATTGCCACGACGATAGGGATCGGTATGTATATATATTATGTACCTACATGAGTATTATGATCGAGTAGCTGGGCGGGCGTGTACGTATACTGCGTTACCATCGCGGGTGGAACTCGCGTATACAACAACAACAATAATAATTTATCGCGTGCCAACCGGTAAAAATGCCGCGATTTCGCTCTTTATTTCCTTTTCGTGGTTTATTATCCCCGTGGCATTGAATAAGTGATACAGTTTAGGAAAGGCTGATTTGAGAACGCCTGTAATTACCGATGTATCTACCGCGCAAAATCGGTCCAATGTATACGCTCCTCCAAGTCATTACTCGAATCGACGCAAACATCATTTTCCAAGGAGGGGTACGTATGAAAATTGTAAAAAAAAAAAATTTCGCTCACAACCTACGTGATGTGCCCTTCATCGTTTGTATTGTACACCTTCGCGGGAGTACATTGTATACCCGTTGCCACGGGATTAGTCATCATAATTTTCTTCGAGGCGCGCGTGCGGGTAAACGTCACAGGTGGGGAGCAACTAAAGAAGGGAATAAAACCGTACACATACTGCGCACAAACAGATTCGGAGGCTTCCCACCGTCATCATAAATAAAATGTACCTATACGTACGAGACATCGTATATATATATACGCATGTGTATAGAAGCAAAGCGGCGTTACAGTTAAAAACGGCGCGTCTCACGCGATTTATGAACCGTGCGGTGATGGCGAACACCTATACATATTATTACACGGCAACGACTTCTCGTATGTACATGTATAAACGGTGTACCTGCAATGTGCAATGTGTGTGTACTTGGCAGGCAAAAATATATTATAAAAAAAAAATANGAGGTGATGCTCTTGGATTACTAAGTAGTTTTCGTGCAACTCATCGTGCTTTTTTTTCCCTTCGTCTTACAGTACTAGTATATTATATTATATATATACCCTATTATAATACCCACAGTAGTACCAATCAACGAATGCTATAGATGTATCTTGTTACGTTCAGTTCAGTATTGCGTGTATGCATACCTATATTCTACCATGTATGTTCATGTACATGCATTGTAAATACGAGAAGGTGTACGCGGTCATGTTTTAGGATACAAACATAAAAAGGTGTACATGTATACTGCACCCAAACGCGAGCGGATCTTCATCTTATAATACATACATATGTGTATAAATATTGTTACGCGCACTGTTTGTTTGTAACGGGCGATTCGCGCGTGCGAGCTCGATGATTTTATTTTATATATTATATATTACCATTGTGCGCTTGTGTACGCGATAGTGCACTCGGGGATATATGCGCGTCTTCTTGCTTGAGGGGTTTTTGGTGCTCAGGTATCCGTAAAAATGATTCCTTTTTATTTATGAATTTTTTTTGTATTTCCCTCGTCTACTTTTTAATGAAAAATTTCACCACTGCGTCAACGTAAAATTTTGCCCAACACACACACACAATTTACCACTGGTACGTACATTTGGTGCATAAGGATACGAGTTAAAAATTTTTTATACCGAAATAATTGATAATCCATTGGTTTTTAAACTACATTGTAGGTTTTTCATCACTTTTTTTTATACAACACTTCTAATACAATAGACGAAATCTTTTGATAGCTGTATAAAACTAAAAAAAAAAAAAAAAAATAAGCGAACCAAAAGTGGGGGTGAGTTCTACATGCCATGTATATTTTGTATACCCATGTGTTAACTCTCAGCAAATCGAGCCCGCGCGCCAGTTGTAAAACTCGATCGCGGATCAATCATAAAAATTGCAACGAATCTCGTGCACGAATGGACATGTATACACATATAATAATATACACAAGGGACCATCGCGATCGGAGTGCCGAGTATATAGGTATACATTTATGTAGATACTATACCGAGGGGTAGGTATTACAAGTGCAAACCTACGTATTATATAGGTATATGTGCGCGTTCTCCAATTTGCTGGTATTAGATTATAATATGATACACCGGGAGGAAGCAGAGCATCGCAACTCGCAACGAAACTATAAATGTGTATATTATGCACGCAGACAGAGAAATAAACGAATTTATATATATATGTGTGTGTACACCAAGAGGGAGAGAGAAAAACGTCACGCATCGCTGAAACCTCTCCGGGGCCCCGTTCTTTCTATCGCGCGTTTGCGTTATGTTACCTGTATACATATATACTGTGCATCAAGTGCACCTGTATATTATATAGTATACGTTGGTGCATGAGAGAGCCCCCGCATTGATATGGATTGGGCACGCTTTACCGTCTGAGGTGTTTACACGTGTATACATTATAATATTATATATTATATATACTTAGTTACCTATGCATCTGCAGATCCATCTTTATAGCTTATATATGTATATGTATATATATTTATAATACACCAATATAATATATATTTTGAAATGGGTAACGAGAATCATGATTAACCAAGTCTATACGGAGCTCCGACCATTACCCGCTTTTGCCATACTTTTTTTTGTTGCTACTGCTGTGTTTGTTGTAATTATTATTATTTTAAAACGGGACTCCTCCCCCCCCCCCCCTTCAACACCTGCACGCGCTCGAGGCACACTCGCAGACACGTATACACATGGGACAGATGAGTTGAGTTTTCATTAATTATTTTTTGATATATTTTTCGCGCCGCTCATCGCCGTAAAACAAGCGGCATTTACCCGTGTTGATGTTTCATACGGCGCGAAAGCTCGTTATTAATCGACGTACGCGTTATACGTATATATAATTGGTCGCGGAGACGGATTACAGGTTTTCTATAATTGATTCCGAGCTGAGCTTAGATGTGGCGGGACGAGGTGCTGATTAGTTGACGCCCTCGTTGCCGCGCGTTTTATGTAATACCTATACGGTTGCTCCTCGATTGAATATCTTATACGTGGGCTAATTGGGGGGGGAGAAGGTTAAACGTTGCTTTTTTTTTTTTTTTTTATAGCTGTAAAAACTGTAAGCAAGAGTTTTTTTTTTTTTNTTCAACTATTATTTAATAAAAAGAAAAATTTTTTATGCTCCACAGAAATAAATTAATATAACGAAAAAATCTCCCACTGTCAATCGTGGGATGAATCCCACTTTGACCCACACCGATGAAGCGATCGCGCACACTCGAAGCAATTTGTCCCCGACGCTTGGTCCAATTTTTTCTTCACACCTACTGGCACACGCATGTTTATTCACATGTATTTAGCGAGGGACTGATTTTATCGCTAGTGTATACACTCACACGTGAAAATCGTCACGACTTTCTAAGTTTCTCGCCCTCCTTCGTCATACAGAGCTCTTGACAAACGGCCTCCGCTTCACACCGCTCTTGTGATTTACGACGAGGTAGCGCAAAGTTTGTAAACTTTCGAGGCGCCCTAATTGCGTCAAAATCGCTGTTGCTCGCGTGCATCTTATGCATAACGTCATTCGTCGCGACTAGGTTAATCAAATTCATTTTCCACCTCCATGCGCACCATGACGCCCGTGATCCACTGAGCTACAAATTTTTGCAAAACTCGAGAAATCCACATGAGCACGGGCCCAAAAGAAAGCTCGAAAAACAAGCAAACAACCTATATATCCCGGAAACGTCAGCGGGCGCGCACCGTTAAAACAACCGATCCCGAAAAAAAAAAAAGGTCCATCTGATACCGATACCCCCATTCTGTCACCGAAGCTGCACAAACTTCCCATCCACGGGCCTAATCAGTTAATTAGATAATCACTCGCGCGTCCGGTCTGCGCGTGCAGCATATCCTCTTACCCCGATGCGTCTCCTGGAATGCTCGGACGAACCGGTCGCTGTCGTCGGTGCCTCATCACTACCGATCCGCGTCTCCTCGGCCGCTCCGATGTTGCTTCTTTCCGTCGAGGAGCTGCTGCTCGGCGAGGAAGACGAGGACGACGACGCGGAGGAGGAGGAGGTGCAAGAGGACGAGGATAAGGCTGGGGCCGCGTGGCTCTTTGGCAGCGGCGTCTGATGGTGCACCCACTTCAACATGCTCGACGCATCCTCGTGGCTGTTCCTTTTTACTTTGGCTCCGAGACGCAGTGGTCGGTTTAATTAATACAATTACGTTACCTGTGGTCACAGAGTTCGTGTTTACACGAGATGCTACACATGTAAATACGGTTAAGTTTATTGCAACGCACGGCTGGTGGCTGTCGTTGGAGTGATGTATGGCTCGCGTATCTATATTCTCCCCAGGATTGTTTCATTGTCGCGCGATGGCACTACTGCGATTTTGAGGAATCTCGTCTTCTGGTGCGTTTTTTTTTCACCGATTTAATTTTAATTACTCGCGCATTGATGGGAGTATCGATGAAAATCAGCGCGTGGTATCCGCGTGCCTCGCGAGCTCGGACGGTGGATAAGGGTTATTCAATGGCAAAATGGCTCTGGATAAGAGAGGCTCCCCCCCCGCTCGTTTGTTTGCCAATCTCCTGCACTTTTTCTTCTTCTTCTTCTTTTTGCTTCGGCTACTTGTCCGTGTGTTTGTCAGAGCTGTACACGGAGTAAAACGATATTATATACTGGCCGTTGGGATCTCTCTCTCTCTCTCTCTCTCTTTCTACTCGCTGGGAAGTCGTTTGGCGTGCAAATGGCTTTTCTGTACTCGCGTACACAAGTTTAACTTATCTAATGATGCATTTTTATCGTCCTACATTATGCAGTGGTGGATGCGCGTGGCGTTTACATCGCGATCGCGAGGCTAGATTTTCAGAGCCTCGGTCGTACACGTGTTTTTGCTACGCGATGGTTCGTTGGGTACGAGGTTACGGTTGTATTTTTATTGTTGCGTGTGATTTATCGAATAGGGAGAATCGCGTCGAGATTTTTCAAATATATTACGTACTTTTGTTATCGTTTTTTTTGTCTCGATTCATCATTATAAGCACCAAAAGTTGAGTTCGATTCATACTGTCAGATTTTGTTTAAATATACATTTTTGGGCAACTACCATCTCTTTCGTAAACGGTAAAATTATCTGTCGAGCGATTCCCCAAAATCCATTGTTAAGCACACCAGAAGAAAGCTACCAAACCCACACGCGTATGTACAACACAAAGAGTCCATTGTACCCCTCGATTGTACAATCATACGTATAGAAAAAAGAGAGTCCATCCTGCGTACAGAAACCCCACAAAACCAAACTAAAAACAGCGACCCACATCGAACAAATAGAAAAAAAAAAAAAAAAGAGGATCCCTCGTACTTCCGTAACGGCACATCGGTGCTATCCCAGCATCATCCGATTAAAATCGAAACCCAATGCCACAACGCGAGCCACACTACGTGCTCTCCGATTGTCCATTTAGTACTATCGTTTTGCGAGGTAGAAAGCGTTGCGAGAGAAAGGTTTGATCAAACAACGCATCGGTGCAACTACCTATATATGTATCACTGCGACGATGATGCCTACACACTGGGTTGGTCATTCCATGTTGACCAGCAAATTTTTTCACGCGCTCTCGTACAATACACATGCATCCGATGTTACAATATATACATGTATTTAAAATAGTTACTCATCGAATATGGACACGTATATATTATACATACCGTTAACAATAGTGTATACATTAATGTTATTGAGTCGTGCCAAGTCGGCGCTACGCTTGTCCAACGGAGCTATCGATTACCGTAGCGCATATATATTTATATATATATGGGTATAAACACATAATTTATAATAATGTATAACATCACATGCATCGCACGCGCGAGCTCTCCATTATACGTGATACGGCTTCCTCTGCCCCGTTTGTCCGATTAATCGCAGCGATAAACAAGATCAAAACTCAATCGTGCGGAGAGGTACAACGCGTACGTGCCTCCCTTGTGTGTGTGGGCAGTATTACCTTGTAAGCCCATAATAACATCGCGTATATATATATATATATATACATACCAGCGTATACGGTGAATCAACGAAACAGTGGAAGCTTGGGTAGGTGCATTACAGGTGGACCCGCGGCCCCTTTTTACGCGCTCGTAAAGGTAGCCTACATTAAAATACACGCGGAATTCGCACTCGTCACTATATTAGGCGCATATATATATATATATATATATATATATATATACTGCATATAGCCATGTCCGGTGCAGTGTAATAACAACGTGCAATTTGCGCACTGTCGCGTATAGTGGGTATACATACATAAGTACACATGAGAGTTTTTTTTTTTTTTCGATTGCCGAATCGAACGTGCGAGTCACGCCTGAAAATAAGAATTAGTTTTTCGGAGTTAATCATTAAAGAGTCGCTCCCGAGTGATTTGTCACCTAGTGCGCTGTTCACCCAAAAGAGAGAGAAAAGATTCCTTTTTCAATTTGGTACCGATACTCGAGTACGCCGTTTCTTTTTCACTTTTGTCCAATTGTACGGGCAGTCGCGACTCTTTTCGAGTGTGAATAAATTCACGGGCCATAAACGCCGATTAGTGTGTTTCTCGGCCGAGCAAACGATGAAAGACCAAACTGTTGGAACACGCGTAAAATTACACCCCTGGGGTCATTACCGATCGAGGATTAGGCTCGGGGAAGAGTATACAGCTTCATAAATCAAATCCGCAAGTTTGCGTTGCGGCAAAATAAGCAATGAAGCCGAGAGAGAGACCATTCCCACGAGGAGGATGAGCGATCGATGAGAGGAGACGCTTCGGGAAGTAAACGTGGGGCACCGATCGACGAGCTTGTTACGATACGTTGAGAGCCTATGACGGGAAAATCGCTTTTTAATCGACCTGGCCATTTGCGCTTTTACGGGGGGGGGGGGGGTATTGGGATACGGCAATATTTCGAGGGGATGTTCTCCGGAGGTGTATACAAGCTGCAAGGTCCATCTCACGAGTGGATCATGCGTTTTAACGACAGCCCATTTGCAGGGGCCCCCACCGCTAATGCACTCGTATTATACATTATTACTCTCGTCTCGTGTGTATAAATATACCTATCTTATTTTTTGGGTTCTAATGTTTTTGCTTTCCAAGCTCTTGATGTATGAAAACTGCGTTTATTTTATTGGTAAACAGCTGATTTCATTTGCTCCAATAAACGCGCGATTATAGGCAAGTCGAAAGGGAAGCGAGATTTACATTATACCAACGTGGTATCTGTCCACGTTTCGTGGGAATCAAAAACAGACCAATTGCAGAGAAAGAGACAAAAAAAAACCACGCGCGTATCAAAAGGGACTTGATATCCAATTACTCCGAAGGCTCCTTGTGCGTCGCACCGTGGGTATAAGTGCAGTGTAATATCCTAAGCTGGCGTTGCGCAACCCTTCCGTTTCTCCGGAGGCACATCCTCGGAAAACGAGAGAAAAATGTTTTTTTTTTTTTTCCCTCCCCTACCTAAGCGGTAGATTGAAAGAGTAAGTTTTCCTCCGTGTGTTATATACATACATACATACGCACATGCGTCATGTGTACTTATGTATGTATACCCACTATACGCGACAGTGCGCAAATTGCACGTTGTTATTACACTGCACCGGACATGGCTATATGCAGTATATATATATANTGTACTTGGCAGGCAAAAATATATTATAAAAAAAAAAATAATGAAAAAAAATTCTCGTAAAGCATCCCATCAACAGCCCGAATGTCGTCGAGTTGCGCAACAAAACGAACAATTCGCGATGTGCACTCAATAGATATACGTAAGCTGTATGCAGAAGAAAGCCCCGCAACGTTTCTCGTCGTTAGAGGAAATACACCGAGAGAACGAGGTCCCATTAGGGAGGACATTCTACGGGTTGGGGGGCGCTGACCCTTTGACCACCACCACCACCGCAATAGTATCATCGGTGCGCGATAGATCGAAGCTCGAGATATAGGCGTTTGTACGGCGTAAATAAAGTATACGTATGTGTAGGTGATGCTCCGGGAGAAGAAAGCGGAAGGATGGTGCATTTATACAAGAGCCGATTCACGGCTCGCGGTTGCGTCACGACTCGCCCGCGACCTTGCCATTGCGCACACGGTTTGTGGACGTACACGACTCACCCCCTCCCCCTTTGTTTTGTTACGCGTGTATACCTGGGCGAGGTCGTTGTACGGTTTTGCGATATACGCGCGCAAGCGATGCCGTTCGAGATGTTTTTTTTTTTTTTTTCTTACTTTGTGTCATTCTGATAGGCCTCGACGCAGCTGTTGAGCTCCGCGAGCTGTTCCTTGAGCAGCTGCAAGTTCGAGTTGACGAAGCTCAATTCCAGGGCCACGGTCTCTTTGAGCTTGCGGTTCGTCGTCGCCCTGAAACGAGCGCAAGATTTAACATTATATGACTGATAAATACACTCGTGTGTATATTACATGCACGGGCGTACTTGTATAGGTTCTCGGCGCCAGCTCTGAGTCGCAGCTCCTTGTTGATCTCCTGGTTGAGCTTGCTCCTCTTGTTCTGAAGTTTGCCCCTGCAAGTGGCGACTCGTGGGTCCGAACCCTGCAAGGACAGCCAAGTATGTCTTATCAGTACACAAGGATTTAATATATGGATTGAAAAAAATAATTTTTAATACCATGAACAATATGAACATGATTTATACATACGTAAGTATGGGGAGTGTTCATGCATGGGTCTGTGCAACCGATTCGTTGCGACGAAATACGCACTTTGGAAAATAAATAGTTGCCCTACATTTCGCGCAACGAGTGCTTTACACGTGTTGCAGTACTTTTACAATTCAACGCGAGCTGTACGACGTAATCCAATTTCGACACGCTTCGGTATACTATATATGTAAACTCTACTGCACCGTACTACACGCATCAGTAAATCCAAACAACTGTTCTACCACGAGGTAGTAAAAAAAAAAAAAAAAAAAAAAAAGGTAAACTTTCGATTCTATACTGTTGTAGATGTTGTGCTTTGATTTCCATCGATGCGCACCGCAAGAGGAAGAAACCCGAAATCCCCCGCTATCCGGGACGTCTTTCTCTTTCTTCCCTTTAAACGTGTTAGCTTGTAAAAACTTTCTGAATTCATACTACACACAAGTGCATGTTGATTAATACTGAGTACATGTATATACTCACAGGAGACCCGGTCGACCGATTTCATACACTTACGAGCGATTGTCTCTACCTGTAAGTCGTGCAAACACTGCTGCATTTCATATAAATGTATATTAAGACCCTTGTACAGTACGCGAATGACAAAATATAAAATTGCGCTCGAAACCGGTTGCTCCGCCCAAGAGAGATTGTATACTTTGAAGAAAATTCACGAGGGAAAACACTTATCTACGACATAATATATCATATTTACTTTGCATTAAAAAATAACTCACGTCCCTTCGATTTTTCACTACTAGTTTATGAATTTACATTCGAGGACTGCGAGCGGTAGATGCTTTTAATTAGAAGACTATTGATCAAGAGTGGGCGCGAAAATCGAGCTGTGCTCGTTATAGAAATCTATACGCGTTACTTGCACTCGACGGCCTAGATTAAAGTGAAATATCGACGCTGTCTGAGCTGCCTCGTATCACGTTTCTTGCATCATTTTTTTTTTTTTTTTTTTTTTTTTCATTACAAACACTCTGCGACTCCTGTGTATTACGGGATTTAGAGTAGCAAATCGAAAAAGTTCAAGTGCACTGTGAAATGATAATTTTTTAAGACGCACTTTTACGGTGCGGTTGAAATTTTGATCTCGGGTGTTATATAGTGTATAGGGAAAAATGCTGAGGTATAGGTGTACCCTTGGATTCTGCAGCCAGTTAATTTTTACCAATGAAATGCAAATTTATATTATCTACACTGTAAATAATATATGAATTTGTGCGTATAATTTTTAAAAGATTTTTGCAGCCCACAACTGTTTTTCGATGAGCAAATCGACTCCGCACCAGAAATCTTCCAACTATAACTGTGTATCCGTTTTAGTGGCAATGAATACTTTTATGTTTAATTAAATAATAACGGTATAGGGTAGAGTGTGACTTTTTTTCCATCAATTAGAGCCACAAGTGACGCTTTATTTTTTTATACACATGTATACGCCAGAAGACGGTGAGGACATTATCCGGTTATATTGCCACCTTTTTATTTCGCGTGTAAACTTATGCACGGACGATATTTTGCCCCATTCAAGTTGACAGATAAAAATACTCTCTTAACCTTTCCTCCGCTCTTTCCTCAGGTATTCTTGCATCAGAAGATAATTAATACATTTATTACACTTAAGTTTTCATTAATACATTCAAGTTTTTTTAAGGGTACATATCGATGTGAAAATTCCACTAATGTTGCCCCTGTAAAACTTGCTTAATTAACGATTTTTTTAGTAAATATAAATCACTGATTAAAAATACGTATTTTGCCGTTAAATGTTCTGGATAAGGCAGTAACTATCATTCCTTCTCTTCAGTGAAGTATGTGATTTGCAATTATGGAGCAACATAGTATTAAATTCAAATGTTTTAAATTGAAAGAAAGTGTAAGATATATTCCATGAATAACAAAAAGATCAAACACAAGTTTAGATACAATCCATTTATTTAATTATTGGAAGAATTATAATTTTACACTTATTTATTAAATGTCTGAAAAATGAAGTGATAGTTAAAGAATTAGCTTTTAATATATTTATTTCAGATATTAGTAGACGATGCACTGGCAGTTTGATTTGTATGCCATTTTTTTGTTCCACCATCCTGGAAGCTGAATAAGACGCTCATATTTTGCGACACAACGGCCCTCTGTTGCGTTTACTGCTTTGCATTCCCTGTCACACGAATCTGCATCGTCTTTGGTACATTGCGGGTTATTACTAAGTACTGCAATCAAAAGGAGGCAGAATTTTACGTTACAGTCAATTTCTCATTATGACTTTTTCAAAAATATTTTCTTGATAGCTTTATGTTTAAGAAAGTATGACGAAACAAGTAACCTTGTCGAAATATTGAGCGAAAAAAAGGTACGTACCACCGATAACTAGTATACTCGCTATTAGAATCAAAGCTATGTAAATATTTATTTTGGAAGTAGCAGCCATTTTCTTGTACTGAACGAGTCACTTTAATTCTTCTTGTTGTTTAGCTAACAAACTAAATGCGTAAGATTTAAACTCGCAATATATACTCATGTTCAGGTCATCTTTATCGAGTTCGCTATTATTAGAAAGTTGAAGTAAACAACCGAGATTTGCAAATTGTTCATTGAATTTACTATTTTTAAGCATTAAGTCATCTTTTTATGAATATTTGATCGACTAATAACCAATAACCTAGTCATACCGAAAAAAAAACTACTGATGTCTTCTATAGAAAATTTCGGGATAGTAAAAAATTTACTCTGTCGAATAATCTTCCAGTAGCATTTGTAATAACATTTAAGGTCAAAACACCGTATCACTACAAATTCTTGAATGTATCTACGACTTGGTGGATAGGTAAAAGAAACAGCTTGTTCAATTTTGAGTTGAAAAAAAAAAACTTAGTAATAACCCGCAATGAACCGTAGACGATATGCAAAATGTGACATGGAATACATTTTGCAGTTGCTCTCGACATTATACAGTAGCAAATTTAAAGTTAATATTGTGTTGTTTTATGAATGCAAATTATATATTTCACGAAGAGAAGGAGTGATAGTTACTGCCTTATCTAGAATACAGCCCAATTACATTTTTTTAATCAGGGATTTATATACACAAAAAATTAGTATTATACAAGTTTGGCACGAACAAAATTACTGGAATTTTTAAGAAGCTTTTTTTCGTGAAAATTTGCGAGTGACCAATCTCGCCAAAGTGTAATTTACTACCAATAGTTTACTGCACTCTGCAATGCATTTTCGATTTTAACAATTAGATGATGAGCATATTTTTTTATAATGTAACTATTTTTTTTTATTCTAAGCATTTTCTCGCTATCTTCTTGATAAATAAATATCTTTTTAAATAGCAATTAAAACGCGATGATAGTTGACCTGGTGAATTATCTTTTGTACGACATCGAAGTTCATTGATTCCGGCAACAATGACCATGCAAGCATTTTTAACACTGACACACTGACTATATACGTCTATAATAAGTCAAACACAGAACGCGTGCACTTGTCACTGCAGGAAAATATTTTTAATTCAAACTTTGGCTTTCAAGCGCTTATTCTCACTTGAAACGACCAACGACCTTGACTCTCTCCCTTTCCTCCTTCGCGCCTCTTTTTCTTGGGTCTTATTTTTTTACACTTCTTGGCGCAAGTAAAGGTGTATACGTACAACTGCGCCATAATTTCGACGAGAGCGAAGTGTATATATGTTTATGTACGTAGAAAATAAGTGCAGCGCCACTTGGAAAATGAAAAATAAAAATATTAGTATAAGTACGAGCGAAATTAAAGTCGCGGAGCCGTGGCTGGTGTTGCCACAAAGTCCATAGTGAGATGAAACAGTCTGTACTCTAGCGAACAAGTGCAAAAAGCCGCGTAATAATAATCCACGGGACGAAGAGACTAGACGGTAATAATGAATGCGCTGGTGTCCATAGGTTTAGTCTAAGCGCTGGTGATGGCCAAGACGTTTTTTATTTCATTACTTTAGATTTTTCGCGGCACATTTGCACCTTTCCTCTCCTCCTCTTTCTTCTCGTTTCTTTTCAGTAGCTGATCTCACGAGTGACGGGAAAAAATGCCAGTCACAGTGACGGGCTACTATTGTCTTTAGCTTTGTATGTACCAGTGGTATATACTTTGTTATGCACATTTGAAATAGATTAAACACATTTACATTTTTTTCACTCTTGAACATTTAAAATTTTTGTATAGTAAAATTTTTTTTTCNCCGTGTGTTATATACATACATACATACGCACATGCGTCATGTGTACTTATGTATGTATACCCACTATACGCGACAGTGCGCAAATTGCACGTTGTTATTACACTGCACCGGACATGGCTATATGCAGTATATATATATATATATATATAAAGCTCCGCTGTCGCAATTAAACTCACCGAGTCGTTAATGAAAAATCTCGGACGCTCCGGAGGTTTCGAGGATTATACACCGCGGCACGCGAGTTATTTTGTTTGTCTCTACCCTTTTTCGCGATGACTATTATAACGTATCGCCTGTTTTTTGGTGTGATCTCTGTTTTTTATTTTTTGGCCATGGATTCTATGTATATTTTTTTTTTTTTTTCACACGCCCGCCTTTATTGTTCGAGGTGTTTTTGTGATTCGTGAAATCATCAGCTGGCCGATAAAATCGCTCTTATTTTCGTGGGAGTTTCCATGTTTTTCTGTTTTTTTTTTTTTTTTATCGTTTTTTTTGTTTTGACCGTATAAAACGACGAAACGAAGCATCCTGGGACACGTATTGGCTTATTTGGCCAAAGCAACTCCGATAAATTTCCCAACCTCCATACATCACCCCGTAGCCCAATAAGATCGAGGTGAAAATAATGTAAAACCTTCATAATTAGCCTTTTCGAAAAATCTCCACAGACACAGACACAGACACTATACTCCAACACCACAGCGAGTCGAGCAATTAAAGAAAAAAAAAAAAAAAGAAACAGTCACAAGCGAGCCGATCGCGTGAAAATCCTCGTTGTAATGTATGGACGCGTTGCGTATATAAAAATCCGCGAAAAGACCGACCGGCCGTGAGGTCCGCGCGGCGCAAACTGACCGGTATCGCGTGGTCCGGACGGAGAGAGAGACACCATCAGGTTTCCCTCGTCCCTACTCTGTTCGCGCTCCTGTGACCGGCTCGCTGCTGTTGCCCGTACACAATCCCCCCAGTGGCCGGTGAAAGGAAGTGGAGAAAGAGACGCACCAACGAACACGCCAAGGACCACGTTATAAATACGTGTATATATGGCGCACCGCGCTGGCTGATGCAGACCCTTTTTTTTTTGTTTTTTTTTTTTTTCCATGTATACATGTAGGTATACTATAGTTACTGGTGCAGCTGTGGGCAACTGTCGCCCGCGCGGCCTGGAGTGTAAACAAAGACACCACAGCTGCACGCTCCGCTCGATCGATACGATTTTATAATTTCCTCAACCGTCAGAGCGCACCCGGAAAAATAACGCATGCGTATATGTCCGTGTATCCTCGTGTAAACGCGTGTACCACGAGGATTCCGGATAAACGCCAATAAGGGCTCGCATCGTCGGTATAAATCGTCATCTTAACGTATATAGTACGGCTCGAGGGGACATTATCTCTGTTTCATTTTCCTGAGAACAAGGGGGGTGCGTTCACCCCTAGATCTTCTCCGTAACATTATGATCCCGAGAAGCTGGTATGAAAACACGTTCGATATCATATACTAACTTATACAGGTGCAGAGCTCAGAAGTTACGCTGCGCACGCGTACCGATTCCTCCACGATCTATTCGAAAGTTCTTCTTTTTTTGGGGTTCGAGGGAGATGTATCTTAAGATAACACCCTGTTAGTTGCTTGTGAAGTAGTTCAAAGTATGGTGTATAAAGGAAAAAAAAAAAAAAAAAATTACCCGCAAGTTTCAGTGCAAAATATTTCGTAGTATAAGGTATTCATGGTTGAAACAAGTGAGATCACCGTTTGCCATAGCCAAGTGCGAGATATTGGCAGGGTAACCGAGTCATATCGATATTTGCTTCGGTTAAGTACATTGGTATTAATTTCCTGCCTCGGGACGTATTTTCGTAAAAATAGCCTCGATGGCCATGGACAAAATCAACTATTACAATAATCAAAAACTCATTTTAAAGGCTATGTAAAGCGTGATAATATCAGGGTGTGTTCAAAATTACTTACTTATCAATCAGTTGACAAATTCAAGGGTTATTGTTCTTGTTTGGATTTGCACACGATTTCCCAACTTTTTTCCTTCAATATTATTTGTCTCACTGCAAAATCTATTTACGAATAACAGATCCAAATAGACACTTCATTATTGATCCCACATGATACGTAGAAAAGTAAAAAGTAATCGTAACAATGAAACACACGCCATTAGCAACAGCGGAATGCCAAACAGCAGGTGCGTGCAAAAAGTCTAAATGTGTACACATGCTGCAAGAGTACACCCACACAATATATATAATAATATACACGTGAGTATGTAGACCGTTAAATACCGTTTACAGCGTGAGATGTTTTACTTTAATATCGCAGTCGAAAGTCGAAAGGCAATGAGTGAAAGAAGGGCGTGAGAAAGTTGTATTCGCACGTAAAACCGCACTCATTATCGGCTCATTGTTTCGATGATATTCTTTTTCCCCGTCTCTTTTAGCGAAAGGAGTTAAACCACCAATAAAAGCAAATAAATAAAAGAAAGAAAAAAAAAAATTATAATACATGCTTCGCGGCCGATTAAAGAGCCACTCGCCGGTGATGTATATCATCATATTACAAAGTTAGAGCTAACGTGTAATAAAAGAGAGGATGTATATTATACTTAATCGACTTGGCGCAGATTATAATCCACCGCTCGAGTGTTTAATCTTTTAAATCGTTGTATTGACTCGACATGTCGGTATGTGTACGCTCATATATGTACAGTGTATGGGCGGTTCTCGCGTGTGCTTGCAATATTTATCGAAAAATAATTTTTTTTCCCAGCAGACAGGACTCGGTGATTTTAAAACTAAAAAAAAAAAAAAGGAGTGTGACACACTTGTAGGATACGGGGTCGCGGCGATAGCCGATCACTTTCTCAAAAATCGTCTCGGGCAAAAAGTGAAAACTACCGCCCATCTCTTCCTCCTCCTCCTCCTCTTGCTGTCGTTTTAAATCTCATCATAATATTTAATGCCCGTTTTCCCTGCTGTCGGCTAAAAAAGCCGGGGACGTAAAAAGTGTGCACTTTAAACGCAGTGGGGAAGAGGAAAGGGTCGAATAAACCGTAACGGGAGCACAAGTACTTCGGTCGAGTCCTCGTGCACTGCACTTTTATTCTTCTCCATAAAGAATGAGATGAACGAACGGACAATAGTAAAAATAACCACGCACCATTGAGTTTGCGTTTATTTACCGGCTTGTTGTACTGTTATAAACACATATACGCGTAGACAGGGACGATGTATATATATAGCGTGTGTGTGTGTGTGTTTTATTGGCGGCTGCGATAGACCTTGACTCATTTGTTTTCTTCTTTGGTTTGGTACTTCATCGACGATATCATACGTGTACCCACACCACCGCTGAGCGATTTTATTGCACGTATATACGCGATGCTTAAGTGCCTTTAATGCCGTTGTGTGCCGTATCTACTGATTGGATATCGCGATGTGTTTTATGTTTTATCATTTTATTATAAATATTAGTTCGGCGCGAAGTGCACGATACAAGTGTGTGCGCGCCATCGCAGCTTCGATTCGCGTGCGATAAACACACGGGGCATGTGAAATGATGATACGTTCCTTTATCATTTGGATGGTAGGGGGGTATACGTTTTTTCTTCAGCATCTTTTGGAGTATGGAAAAATATTTTATCAGTACGTAAATGAATTTTAGAAAGAACAAAATTTTATGTCGTGCACGATTGCTACAGTTCACTTCAACTAATTCAAGTTGGTAAGATGTAATTTATTACTAATAATTAAGAAATGCAACAATTTTGTTTTCAGTCCCTAAAAATACTCATTTTTGTAAAACAACAAAAGTATAAAATAATCTCGGTTTTTTTTAAATATCTCACACTCATTAGACAATTGAAATTTTCCCACACCAAATAAGGACGACTTCTTAGCCTGGGTTTACTCTGGTAAAAACGTATACAAGGCACCCCTATGGATCAGTCGTGGCTAAAAATGACGATTCATGCGGCTCGAAACAAAGCGATCCAATCGATGCAACAAAGACACATGGCAAAAAAGTCATGGAAAACACACCGCCGCAAAAGCCCGCTTGTACTATCGAGCGAGAAAGAGAAAAAAAAAAAAATCATCATGTATGAAATCGCCGTGAGCCCTATGGCGCGCATCCCAACAATAAATCATACGATATCCTCGGCTTCTTCACAATGAGAGATCCCATCTTTGCGATAAAAGCCACGCTGGGCGCATAACATCACCTCCTCCTCCTCCTCCTCCGCAGCACACCTCACGCGAATCATGTAATACTGTGGCCTTGGCGCACATATATACGTATAATGACAGCGACGGCAGCATCAATACGCCCACGACAACCGAGAAAGACAGCGAATTTTATATGGCACATACATACACTTATCTACACAGCTCGTGAAATGCGACGAATGTGACACGCGATGTTGTTGGAACGTCAAAGTGTAACTACTGTAGTCAGTGGATCACTAATTCAAATTCGAAAGTGGTGCGAGGTTGTAAAAAATAAGGCTTTTTTATGCTCGATCGGCCACTCGTATAAAAAAGTCATTAGAAGCATCTTTGGTATGCAAAACACCCACGAATAATATATAAATGTTATATAACTCGAAATAAAAATTGTGAATGCATTGTTTTCACTTTGAGAATCAAATGATATGGCCCCTCTTGTCGGGAGAGCCATTATTCGGCCAGATCCGAAACATTTGTTTTGACAAATAAAAAACAAATCCTGTAAAAATCGCCTTTTCAAATTATCTTTCGCGCTGTGAAATTCCTATGAAAAGTCTCGATGCCATTTTGTACGAATCGATTAAGCATTGATATACCAAAGAGTTCACTGGACTACTGGGCAATTACACTCGAATAAAAATAAATACACACCCATTAGCTCGCGCTCTCTTTCCCATTACAGCCAAATAGCTAGTCATTACCATAGGTGTACACATCCGCAGTCGGACACGCTTAATGTCCTCCATCGATCTTCGATCCCACAAGTAAATAGCAATAGAAATCGAGAGAGAGAAAATGAAGAGTATACGCGATGGACCAGTAAAGCGTGATTTTTGTGATTTTCGTTTTTGAACCACTGCCACGCCCTATATGTATCCTACTTAACTTTCCGTCGCCGTGTCCACACATTTTCCTTCTTCTCGCCCTCGTATACGCACTTTTTGACCCACTTGATGTATAATATTATACAAAGTCGAGTGATCGAAGCGGCTCGCTAATTGCTATCTGATGTATACATTTGAGCAGAGGAAAAAAAAAAAAAAAAAAGAAATCGCAAATGACGATGTATATCCGCGTCTACGGAGTGGCATTGATTTCACAATTGTGCGTCTACGCTTACATTGAACCGAATGAATGGGACGCATGAAAGTCGCTCTACAAATCTTATCTCGTGTGAATCGAGGCGCACTCTTTGCTCGAATTAAATGCGCGAGCTCGCATCCAGCTGTGTACCATAAATCACACGCGTCACAAATATAGAGGACCAAAAAGACCATTGGGGCAAAAACGAGATGCTCCATCCCATTGCGGACCGGAACGGGGGATCACGCTAACTCGCGGACATTGTAAACGTATATATGAACGCGTGTCCGCGTACTGTAATCCCCGACCTTATAAAATATACCCGTGGATGAAAAAGGCCAATGACACCGTAGGTATAGGAATATATATATACACATAATACAGCAGAGGTGCACCTCACGGGTCTCTTTTCTCTCGCACTGCACGTATATTATAATATACACGTATACCCATGTATAGCACCCCCATTATTATTTTTCCTATCTCGGCCTTTGCATAATATATAAATATATGTGTGTATGCACACGCCCTGCATAAGTGCGCCTACGAGAATGGGAGACGAGTGCAAGCGATGTGGTAGCGTGACGAGAAATAAATGACTGGCGCTCCGACGTTTTTCCGTATATATAATAATAAATACTTGAGGTAGGTCTTATTTCTTTCTCTGTGTACATTATACCGCCGGAGCCGCAACAACCATCCGCAACGCAAAATTACCGGGTTAATGTTACGCTTACGCGCGCACAAGCGCGCCCGTAATCGCCCTCCGAGAAGCGTTTCCTGATCATCGTTCCTTCGTTCTTGTCGTCCATCCGTGTAGAAAAGGACGAACCGGTGTGCATCATGTGTTTTTAGCGCTTGTGTACGCGTGTGTGATAAAGGTATTGTTGCCTTTTTTTTTTTTTTTTTTTCACAATATTTTACGAACTTCTCTGGTGTAATTGGATAAAAAGTGATCCCCGTTGTGTATGAGCTTGTTACATTACGTGCCCGAGAGAGTCAAGGTATTATATAGCTCTGGCGCGCGATTTTTGTTTTTATTGATGAAATTTTTGTTTTATTTTAAATAGCTTATATTAGTGTAGACATTGCAATAATAAAAAGAAATGTTTTAGTAAACAAAACAAAAAAATGGGATACTACAATGAGATCATACATAGCTGTATGGCTTCTGTATATCATTTAGTTACAGACTCAAAGGCTCTTTTACTTAGTTGTCAGTCCTAATGTTCAGGAGGGATAGAGATTCAATCTCTGAAATTTAAAGAGTCCGAAATTCTTTTAGTACTACTGTATTTTTCGATATTATATATTCGACCCATATTCGGATGTAGTGTTACCTAAGAATATTCGAATATTAGGTCGGAGGAGCTCGAACGCCTCTAATAGTACATAACTCTACATTTAAATGTGTGTTAATGTATTGATAGCCGTGGAGGCTTCAGAGTACCTCCAAGCAGTGTTTTAGTAAAAAAAAAAAAAAAAAGTCTTTATTTTACGTTACTCAACGTTCAATAGAATATGGTGACCGTACAGTCGGTGTATTTTCCACAGCACTAGTGGTTCGATGAAAAATAACCAGCGTGTTCGCTCGCTAAGGTCTGTAATTATGTATTTTTCCTTCTCTCCTCGATGTCTTTTCAGCCTGACAATCGCTTTGTTTCCGTACAAGTACAACTGACTCTTCAATATTATTACGCAAACTCTCGTGCGTAGTAATACACGAGAAAGAGGCGGGTTTTGTATAAAAAGAACCCGCGACATCCGGTAAAGGATACTTATGTCTTGCCGATTTATACTTTCTAATTTACCGATTTTAAATAATCGTGCTTTCGAAAATTGATACTTTTTTTTTATTTCATACTGATTTTCGATTATTTTTTCTCCCTTGCTGAATCATGAGAATATAATGTAAGAACGAAGAATTTAATGGACATTAACACATCACTACCTGTCATTATGGACGATTTTACGGTGTAATGTGCGATAACTTGAAGCGGTATAACGGTATACGATCGTTTGAAAAAAAAAAAATCCACCAACAACCGGATGTATTTTTATACATATATTAATTTAACGTCGCTTCTGGCCTGAAAAGACCGTATAAGACCGAAGAATCGAACTTCAAAAATCGCCGATCTGAGGAGAGTTTCTTTCTGTACCATCCGACCCACGTGATACAATCGTATGGAAATATTAATAATCATGAAAACCAACTCAAAGAGCTGATTTCTACGAGAGATGCATACCAATCGGTACCGACTAAACTCCATTTCAATTGCTCGCTCGGGGGGCACTAGAGAGAAAATTCCGCGTTCGCGGCCTCAAACCGTTCCGTGTCCCCTTTCAAATTCTAAAGCCACCACGGCAACCGGTCCAGAAAAGATTACGCGCTAAACGAGATAAGTCTGCGTGCTGGAGTAAAAAAAAAAAGTCTCTCCCTCTCATTATCGTTAGATCGCCGATTGAAACCCGTTTGCTCGTTATATACGTACCCCCCCAAAACCAGATTCCGGTTAAAGCGCGTCGAATTTTCCTGCGCGTATGTACATAATAAGGCAATGCACCGGCGACTTTCGTTCCGCTCCGTTCGGTAAGTCCTTCGCTCGGGATATTTTTTTCCGGTTGGCGTTCGGTTTTCGCAACCGTGACAAAATATAAAAAACGCTTTTCCATCGCAACAATCCGGAACACGCGCGTGGCTCCATTGACTCATGTGCGTGTGTGTAAGAGGGAGAGTTGCGTAAGGTCGGGACACGAGAAATCGAAAGGATGCAAAAGGTAAAAGTGCGACGAACAGGTGAGCTGTTGTATTCCGGGAACATTAGCAGCCCCAGTGGCTTGTTGGTAACAATATTTACGCGTTCGCAGACAAATGTATTTTTTGCTTTGTTACGAGAGGTCGATATCGTCCTGTTCGACTCGATGGAAATGAGCGATTGGTTAAGCGGAAAACGATTATTTTTTTATTGTCATTGCTTGACCACATCTAGCAATAACCGTTGAAAAATCGTTTGCGAAATCAAAGATAGTAACATCAGACAGCACTACAGATGTTTTGTAATGAACGTCAAAAACTTACGAATCTGGTGGATGGTTAAAGAGTCAAAAGTTTCTGTAACTGTACGTACCTGAAACAGAAAAAGGAAAAAAGAATAATCAATTATACCAATTGCAAAAGTGTTGTAGTGTAATAAATCAAATGGTAGGTAAATCGGCAATCGCAGGGATCTGAGCGATCGATCGGTATGGAGACCGGTATATGTGTGTATAGTCTCTGATACGCCATCCAGTCGCGCAAAACGCGCTCACGCAAAAGCCACGAGCGCTCGGTCGATACGCACCGATCTTGACGTCGGTCGATAACCCACGGCTTTACATACCGATTTCGCTCGCGTAAAATAAACAACCCCTCCGTAACGCGCGTGTATGTGCGTTATTTCCAAGATTCGCGGAAATGAATTTCAAGTCCCTTCTTCAGCGAGCACGGAAGGGCTTCATCCTCTCTTTCTCTCTCTCCCGTCCCTCGCCGGTCTCGGCGACAAGTCAACCGGACGCTAAAATAAAGCAACCCGGCTCGTCGGGAAAGAAAGGAGATTAAAGCTACCCCCCCTGCACGGCAGCAGTGCATCAACGTCGGAGCGAACCGACCGGCAGGAGCAGGGACCTGAGTTATCGAGCGCCCGGCAGCCGATTTATGCAATTGCGGGCAAAGAGCCGAGGCTTCCGCAATTACGAGCTCGCTTTTCCATCCACCTCCTCTTCCCGGCTTTTTCTCTGCTCTTTGCTCCTCGGCGGCCGTCCCCTCGTCTCTATCCTTTTTTTTCTCTCCTCCAGCTGTGTCCGCGTTCTTCCGATCTCCTTGCATAACGCGATATTCCTATCGCCTCGCTCTTTCCCTCTATATACGTGTATACTTTGGTGGACGTTCCGATCGTTGGAGATCGTTAATTGGTCGTGCAAGCGTCGCTGCAGGAATTCACGGGGAAAGCCCAATGAGGTGTATCAGGGCTGATTAGACAATGGCTAATTGGGGGAAAAAAGCAATCAACGCCGTTCCTCCGAAGCTGGCTTTTCTAGTATGTCCAACTCCATCGAAGTCGTCAACGGAGGGAGAGGAGAAAAAAAAAACGGGGAAAGAGAGGGAGCAATGTACCGCAATGCTCGCGGGCTGTTTGTACGGTGTCCCTTGCGAGCCGCGCACGAAAGCATCGGCGGCGAGTCAAGAGTCGCGGAGACGACCAAGGCGATTTTCGATTTCACCGCGAGAGCGGCCGCGGACTATATAATATCGTCGCGGGAGAAAACCGGGGGGGACAGTGGAACTGACGGTACGCCACGGGAGATGATGATGACCGTACGGTGGTGGTAAACCGATCATGCAGATTTCACCTTTTTTTTCCCTCTCTCTCGAGTTTTCTTTTTTTTTTTTTTTTTTTTTTTTTTATTCATTGTCCCTTCTGGGGGTCTCCGGTAAACAGAGCTCGTGCGAAACTGAGGTGGACACCCGATGATTTTCAGTTTTAGAGCAACAGCAGCTCCATTCGGTTGGAAAATGAAGATTACAGGAAGTAAGGTGACGTTTTTCAAGAGGTATCGTTATGAAATTACGATGGCGTTATTGTTTGTCAATTCTATACGTCACCGAATGATGAGGCATCTTCGGTTGCATCCATGTAAAATAAGTGTAAATGAAAAGTGTCCTATACCCGCTTGGGGACGAGACGAGATGTTCTCCGTAAATAAATAATACGAGACCTCGAAGCGGGTATGGGACATTTTTTACTTGCCCAAGACGAGACGAAAAAAAAAAATACAATCACGGAACACACGAGTCTATTACATTTGAAACGAATAATACGTTAATGCAAGTGATTGCAGAGTCAACGGTATGGCATAATATATAATGTGTACAGGTACACGTTATGAGCTATTATAGACACAGGTTCAATTAACTTTATCAACAGCACGACCCTCTCGCGTGCATCCAATAATCCACCGGTAATCAGATTTACCGAAGCCTCACCCGCCAACAATGCAACAAGGCTCGTGCATAAATTTTTCTCCTAAGCTCAGCGGCGCGAGGAAAAAAGAAGAAGCGATCAACAGGAGGTAATTTTTACGCGCTCGCGTGCACGGCTGCAGGGCTCATCTTCCATGTGGAAGAGGAAAGAAAGAAGGAAAAAAAAAAAAAAAAAAAAAGAAGGAATAAGGAACAAACAGGAAAATTGGTTCAACGGTGCTTCCGCGTTGCTGGCTCCGAGGGATGCATTATTTATCGCCTAACCGCGGTGTGTTTAAACACCAGAGCGACGCGAGCATTATACATGAAATCCATACTTATATATGTATGTGTGTGGGTACGCGAACACGATTCGCCGGAGAGGAGCGATGAGCTAAGATAATTTTAATAAGAACTCGTCCCTGGGCATATATATATGTGTGTGTGTGTGTGTGTACATGTATATATGTATGGGGCACACCGTAATCGGCTCAAAACACTCGCTCTGCTTCTACTATCCATCTTTCTCCGTATATTCCTCTCCGCTTCGTGTTTTGCTCCCCTTAATTTATCTTACTTTTAATTAAGACTGACCGCTCGAGCGCTCGCTATCACGTACCATTTTAGTTGTAGCTGGTTAACGATCCTACGTAGCTCGGAGGAAGGGGGAATTTGGAAGCGTTAGAAGCTCCGAGCTTTTGCGATGAAATTTTTTGCAAAAATTTTATCTTGTTCCCTTGAAAGTGGGAAACCCCGGGAATCTGTGAAGAATTACTTGTGAGAACGATGAATATTGTCAGAAGGTACATTTGTTGAGTAAAAAAAAATTTTTTTTTCTTTTCAGCTATATTTACAACTCCTTGCCGGGACCGAGAAATTTCAAAGTTTATTGAACTTCAAGTTGGACGGCCTTACAATACAAACTCGGAGGTGCGACGCGTAAGTATCGGCACTTGATTCTTACTATGAGTACAGCAGAAAACTCCCTACTTTCAAGTATAAGATTACACTATCGCAAACGATACATCGCCTCCATATGATATTTAATTGTCTACGTTACCAAGTTGTACAGTGCATAGATGTCACGTCCCTATGATGATCAGGTGGGTGTGTACATCTATTAAATATTTGCCACAACCCGTGCTAGTTGTACATATTATATTATATACGCGAATACTCAAGCATGAGTATATTAATCAGGTCAGTGAGATATGAAAGTTGAACGAGTACAATGAATGAATCGCTGCTGGTGTGTCTATTGCTCGAATTAGCTCGTATATATGATTTTAGAAAGCTATGACTGTATTAATACAACACGCGCGCGCTTATCTCTTGAAAAAATTATTTTGCCGCGAAATGGAAGAAAAAAACAAAACCTTGCGTCCAGGGATTCGAGCAAAAATACAATCCATCTCTGTTGGATTTCAATTTCGAACCTCGAGTGTAGAATAAATGCAATGCTAACTGCGATTTGATAATACCCCGTAATGTAGATCCAGTGTACGCAAGAAACACATGCACGCCACGGAGACAGGGAAAATTCAATGATCGTAAATGTCCGCGCGTCGGGAAACCCGTAATCAAACCGCGATTTCACGATGACACGCGAGTACTTGCTTGCACGTGTGTGCGTGTGTATATAGGTATACGTGGGAGAAAAATAAGGCAGCGCAAAGTTGAGCGTAACGTTACCTATGACGCAACGATAAGAAGCCAAACAAATGTCACGAGCAAACGTACGGTACTCGCGCGTGTAATTTCTTTCTTTCCACGTAAGTGAGTGTACACATACACACGTAGTCTACAACATCATCATCCTCTCTCGCGTTTTCTCGGCTTTCCGTGTTTATTTATATCCAAAGTACGTGTTGTCGAACAGTAAATTGAAACGTAAAATCATCTCATTGCGGGACAATCCCGCGGTTAACAGCAACATAACGATCAAACAGTAAAGTACATCGTTTCATCCATGAATTTAATCTTTGATCGAAACCAAAACAACAAAGAGGAAAAAAAAAAAAAAAGCCACGAAAGACCATCGGCCGAACTTTCTAATCTTCACTTTCATAATCGGGCAAAGAGAGCCGCGGTAGCAGTGCCGTTGCAAAAAAAAAAACAACCAACGTCCTTCCCGCTCTCGCAGAGGAGTCTATCGGTAAAAAAAAAATCCAAGAGTCGTACATTAAAAGTATCATCGGCAGTTTTTATTTTTATTTTTACTGCCTTTCCACTTTTTCGCGGAACACGCCCGCTGAATTACGGTTTTTTTTTCTCTCCCTGTATACGTACTTGTTCAATGTGCCTTCCCACTTCCGCTTACATGTATATAATATATACCCTCAGTCGTGTGTCCGTGGTACACCTATTATAATACTCGTGTCAAGCGATGCGTGCAAACGCTGATGTATACGTACGTATATATATATATGGAAGCGATGAGCACTCGCGCAATCAAGGATGCTAACAAAGGACTCGCGCGCGCGCACTCCTTTTCCAGGGAAAGGGTCTTCTTCTTCTTGGTTTTTGTAATTTTTGTTTTGTTTTGTTTTTTTTGTTCCTTTCTTTTCCCATTGTCACCGCAACGGCGACCTATGCGTGTCTCATTTATTAACAGTTGTTACCCGCTAGGTGCTCCTAAGTGACGCGACATTTTTGTGGTATATACCTACCATCTTTTTTTTTTTCTTTTCCTTTTTCTTCTTTCACGTTGGAAATAAGCGATGCGCGGCCTGAAATCGACCCTTAATTTTTACTGTTTCTTAAGCCTATATATATTATGGACTGTAAAATAAACTCTATATTAGCTCGTGAATTAACACGAATTTAGTAACCTCATCAACTCGCGCTGACGGCGGCGTTAAAACTGTTATTTTTCCTTTTTTTTTTAACGATACTTTTCAATTAATTTTAATTACCGCGGGTACACTGTACCCACCACCCGTTTCAATTGAAAAAATGGCACGGTCTACCTTACCGTACACGTACGTAAGAAAAAAAAAAAAAAAAAAAAAAAAAAGCATCGCACGCTGCACCTAATTGAATCGCTTCCGAGAGATGAATAGTCATACGTGTACAGTTACCGATACGTTATATTATATATATATACACGGGCGCCTTTGAAAAAGCAAACACGCACCGCGCCAGGGGGAACAATACTTGTGCAGTTTCCCATGGACAGGCCCAGCTCTGGTGTATGTATCGAGATCGGCCCTCTTACAGAATATTATCTTCGAAAATGGAAATGAATCAGCCGATCGCACGCAAGGGAACAAAAGACCGGCTGAGAACGAGCGCTTATCTCCTCGTAAACGTCCACTGACGTCAAAGCACATCCCCCATTGAACGAAATATGTTATGACTGCATCGCACGGAGGATCGCGGAACTGCGAGGGAAAAAAAAAAAAAAAAAAAAATTTACAATCAATGTCTGGCGTGCATTAATTACAACACGGGGCTGTAACGGTACACGGCTGTTGCGGGAAAGATGGTACAACATCATCGTCACGCGTACACACTGTACATTATGTATATAGGGTGTATAGGCATTGTAACCGGCAACTCGCACATAACATTATATATATATATATATATATATATATATATACACGCGATGCGTGGTAAGCGCGCATCACTTGCTACCATATTACATTCTTATGGCCGTAATTACGATCGAGGACTGAGGTAGTAGGTATACCTATACACACGAGGAGGCGCAAACTAGTGTTGGTCTTTCGATTTTAGTGTTTTTTTTAGATGAACAAGCTTATAACTCTCTCCACATAATGGAATTATGTGCCGTAATACGTAAGCCGCAATGGTGGTGTATTTTTGTTCACATATACACACATGAATGCACCCATTTGTCAGATAACATGTACGTTATGAAACCCGAGGGTTATTGTTGGCGTGAAAAAATGCGTTTTTTTTTTTTTTTTGTGTAACAACCACATACATGTACAATGAGAGAGTCGATTGTATGAATCGGCTCGTTGGTGTCTTTTCCCTTTGTGAGGTACAATCACGGCCGATTGGATCGAGTTTTTAATTGCCATTCAAAGGCCGAGATTGCGAGAACCCCCTCGTTCTCGTACCTACACGACCCCCCGGTGCGAGAGCGACGTTCTCTGGTATATAAGTATATACGTGTGGATATACATATGTGCACCATCTCCCTCCGATTGAGTGTATACTCGACCAAAGATAACCATGGCATCCTGTAAGTGGGGGGGGGGGGAAATTCATCAATCGCACGGGCGAAACTCACCTGCAGCTTGATGTCCGGCAGGATGAGCATCTCCCTTGGCTGTGCAGCGGTTGTAATGGTGAAGCTCTTGCCCTCGCTCGCGCCCGTTGACCCTCCTCGCTTTGTCGAAGAAAATAAAGAAGTCGGTGTGTATACTATATACGCGCGAGAGGTGCACTTGTAAGGAAGAGGAGAAACAGACAACAACCGGAAACGCGCTCTCTGCTGCGTTTTGTCGAGCTACTCGTGTATCGTGTCTACAGGTGTACGTGTATGGTATATATTATGTAGTATAGCCGAAGTTACTGCAATGCAACAAGTGTAAGGATATAATATACAGGAGTAACGCGACAGAGTCCTCTTTGTGAGTTGTTATTGTTCTTTGTTTTCGTTTTTTTGTTTCACTAATAATCGCAGATTTTCTTTTTTTTTTTTTTTTTTTTTTTGTACGAGTTTCCAAAGAGAGATTTCGACTTGGGGCAAACGAGAGAGATTTTTTTGCTAGTTGTAAAAAGACAGGTTTGGTTGAAATTTTTTTTTTTAAGTAAAAGGATCGAGAGAAGTGTGCGTAATTACAAACACGTTCGAAAGTTCGGGTCCCGACCACTTTTGTACACGATTCTGATTTTTATCAACAGTATGTAAAGACACCAGAGCAACTTGTTGTATGGATGTGTCAGAGCCCTATGTACGACACCAAAACCAAACTTCTTAAAATATACGTGTATAGTCTCTCGTTAAATTTTTTTAGCTAAAATTTCGAGCAATCCTCAATTTACATCAGTAAATCGCAATCGGTGATGAATTGTTGCTGTCACCGTTTCAGTGGTTGTTGCAATAGACATTAATTTTCATCGCTAAGCCGGAAAGACGCGGAAGTAAAAAACACCACCAACGAGCGAAAAAATCTCTCTCGTTACCTCTCATAAAGTACCGATTTCTCGCACTTTGCACTTATTTTGAATAGGAATCACTCGAAGAACAAAAAAAACTCTCTCACTAAAAACATAAATATAGGTGCACCAAAATTCACACTTGCATTAAACGAAAACCCCCACCTCCGGCGAAACCTTTTGAGCTCACCATGCACGGGCTTACAAATAAGAAATGAGACTGAAGTAATAACCGCGATGAAAAGGACGCGTCGGGTGCCTCTTGTGGAAAAGTGGAGCTCGGCTTTCGCGAGTCGCGTATATACTACTGTGCGCGGAGAGAAGCGCGAGCGGGTATATGGTATACACTGACAGAAGAGGAAGAGACGTCGAAAAGAAAGAAAGAAAGAAAAAAAAAAAAAAAGAAAAAATAAAAGGAGGAACGCGTACTGTCCATGTGGTGGGGATATTCCGACATCCACACGCACACCGACAGCCTCGTCAAGCCACACATGGGTATACATGGGGATGAAGGAGACAAGTGCTCGTGTGCACGTACATATAGGATACAAGTGAGATGGCCATATGTGCGAGTAGGAGGTATATATCCTCTGTTTGTGTCTCTTACACTCGAGCCGCTGCAGGCGGTGCTCCCTTTTCACACACACATGCACCTACTCGCTCCCTCTTATATCGTCCTTAGCGGGACAGGTGTATCAGCGTGTCGTCCATGTGTGCATATGAGTATCCCTACGGTAGGTAGCCAATCCGTGTGGGTTCTGTTATTGCTCATATAGTATGCCCTATCGCGTGCCTGTGCTCTCCTTCTGCTCATCCTTCGCCCCTATGGGCATATGGCATATACACACCACCAATATCCCAAGAGTTATTTGTTCTTGTTGAGAAACGCTAAATCCAAGGCTCGTTTGGAACCCTTCTGGTATTGTACGTGTATCCACAAACGTGACTGACTGAACATGATGGAGGTGTATGGGTTTTTGAAATTGTTTGCTCTCCACGAGTCTCCAGTGATGCAATGGCTTATAGAGAGAGAGAGAGTTGACACACTTGTCTCCTTGAGATATCATGTTTCAGTACGGTTGCACTATAGTTGTTTCTTCGCCACTGACAATAAGCTGTCACATCCCTCGCTTACGACTACCCTTTTGGGCTTTAATTATTACCAATACGACACGAGTGCGTGCTTTTTTTTATCAATCATAATCTAGTACACTTCTATTAATCTAACGTAACTGGTTTGCTACAAGTATACTATACCAATCGTTCATCCCATACAGCGGTTCAACCAAAGTGTCATTTTTGGGTTTTCAATTGATAAGTACTGCGTAGGAGGGGATATGATGGTGTAATTCCTCGTTTTGTTGCAAGGACACCTTTGTGTTCGTATATTTAACTCGCAAATTAACAAGAATTTCTAGTCACGATAGGTATATCTTTTTATTGCGTCGTTATTCTACCACTACTAATCGTGCGACTTTACAAATGTCATTTCTCTGTAATTTTTCTCAAAAAAAATTAAGCGTAAATCATCTTCTCGTATGAATATTTAAATCTGCAGGGAATCAGTTGGATAGCAAGACGTGGTTGCATCACATGGTCCAAATGAGGTTATCTTATCTCATCTTGTCCTGTCTTCTATCGGCTACTGTTTATCGACACGTCCATGTTTTTATCGATTTTTCTTTCTCCTCCATTGAATTATCTCGACACCTTCGTACATCAGTAAAGTGTACACTCACAGTGTGCCATTATACTTTTTGACTGAGATGGACAACGTTATCGCAGTCGTGTTCAGTGTGTTGTGTACCTACACCGACGAAGATGATAACAAATGATAACTTGGATTGTCCAGTGTTTCAGCTAATATTTTTTTATGTTCAAGTGACATAAGTCATTGATTTTCTGAGGAAATATGAGTAACACTGTCTTTAGATACCACACATTTTTGTGAGAATTTTCTTTGCTCTAAACCTGCAAACTTTAAAGTTTAAGTATGTCAATTGTCAGTGAATATGCCATCAAGTCAGTCAACAAGAAAACTTTATGAGTTTTCACGGGAGTATGTTAATCTAATCTTTTCCATAGTGGATACAAGTATATTACTTATACATACGCATTAGATTGGATCATTTATTTGTTAAATCCTTTTGTGATATCATCTATCTTGAGTTAATATAAAACTAATAATCATCAATCTCACGAAAAAAATAAAATTATCAACTAGAAAATTTACAAATACTTTATTAGAATTAATTGCTGATGACGCAAAAGTGGCAAACAAGATATACAGGATAGCATTAAACTTCCAAAGTATCGTAAAAACATGAACATCAAAATGCTTATTTATTCTTAAAAAATGTCAGATTTCAGTAATTCGAGGCGAGACGCGACTACTAGCACCGAATAGCCTATACAAAAACAAATAAAGTGGCCAAAGTTAAAATTAAAACCTGTCCTATTTGACTTGTTCAAAAAAAAAAAGAGCGCCAATTTAGCGCCATTTTATAATTTGAAAAAGCATCATGCGGCAATAACGCATACTACAACCTGTCCTACGAGTATCACCTCGAATTGCTTGATAATGACATTTTAACGATGCAGCAAAGTTTTCACGTCACCTACAAAATGGTCCAATCGTAAATATAAATCCAATTAATTGCAGTCGTTAAAGAAGCCCAAGTCGCATATACATACCTGCGCTCCGAGTTAAAGAGACAAGAAAAAGAAAAAAACAAACAAACAACTGTTCAGAGGAGAGACCGCTTTTGAAAAGAAAATCTCCCGAATCGAGCGAAAGATCGCGTGTAAAACGCTCGTGTTAAATTTAATCCGGCAACAACAGCCACCGCAAATTTCTCCCACGTTGTTCGCTCGGCCTTTCTCTCTTTCTTTCTTTTTTTGATTTAGAGCGTAATTGTGCGCAGTTGGTACGTATATAAATATGATATACGCTCTCGTGTGTACATACCTTATACGTGTAGCATGAACGCACCCACGCGTTGGTTGAGTTTGTTTCGAAGGAGAGAAAAATTCGCTGGGTCAGTATTATTATTTCTTTTTTTTTCCTTTTTTATCAGTGAAAGTGGGCCGCGTTACGAATATCTCACCGAGATGCGATTTTTTCCTTTTTACATAACGATAACAACACGTGTACCTCTGTGTGTGTGTATACAAGCACGCATAATACAGGTATCATAATCATATGGATGTATATATATATATATATTGTACATGTTACGGAGAACCCTATTTTTATGCAACTGATCGCTCGTGATACTTACGTAGCTCTTTCCTTGGAACATCTAATGGTAATTCATTCTATATCGCTACTCGGGACAAGAAAGTCTCTGGGAATAAAAACGAGCTATGAACGAAAAATTGTTATTTTACTTTCTCGAAATTCGTATGGTCCGGCCTGCAATTTTGAGTTTTTTTTTTTTTTTCTCCTACAATGATATTGTACATTGCCAAGAGAAGCAACTCTACAATTATTAAGAAACTGAGACACAGTAGCTGTAACATTTTATCCGATCGCAACTGCAGCTCCATAGTAGGAGTTTTATCAAAAAACAAAAAAAAACTTTTTCATCAACCCTCAATCCAAGTGCACGTAATCAGTTCACTCGCGCGTCTACGAGCTCCATATCC
The DNA here is from genome assembly GCF_000648655.2 of Copidosoma floridanum. The sequence continues at coordinate 1,297,302 of NW_019379484.1, forward strand.
ACGAACGCACCCGAAATACCCGCGGTTCGTGCACCCGAGCAACACAGTTCATATAGATGATATTACCCCACGTCCCAAGCGGTATGGAACGACAAAACCGGCGCTGATGGTAACCAGAAACTCGAGAGCTGGTCGCGGATCGGTAAGAAATCGCGCGGATCGAAAGGAAAACCGGCAGTCATGCCGATCTCCTGTTTACATCCCGAGCTCGTGATACCGGCTCGGCAGCAGCATCCATCCCATCTCCCGTGTGTATAGCCAAAGGTGCGCATACATACGTACTCATACATAGAAAATAATTCAGGTACATGGTATATAAGCAACCGGACCACCGCACACACTACATTCCTAAACACCTTTCACCGACTGTGTATAGAATATACGTTTACCCGTATCTAATGTGTGTGTCTACGTGGAAAATAAATTGTTGTCGTGAGCACGAGAAGGTATACATATAAATCGCAATACTTATAATGTATACGTGTAAGATCGCATTCCAGACTCTCGCCATTAATAGAAACACCCATAGTAGCCGATACGGAGGCTGGACTTTCGAAAAATTGCAATTGCATGCCAACTACTACAAGTACTTACATACAACATATATACATCTGATCAGTAATATATCCCCATCCGAATCATCTCAGTAGTTGTGCTGCCGATATAGTTAAGTTGTACATTATTACACACTTGCTACCTATACGAATGTATATATGCACGGGAGACTCGCCAATTGCCGATACCATATAGCACCTTTGATTTATCCCGCAATAAGATCGAATTGCCGGCTGTGTATAATAAACGCACAGCGAGGATGCGAGAGGCATATACGGAGTACAGCTCGTGGTGGCTCCTCATTTAAGAGCGTTTAACCCTTTTTTGGTCGTGAGTCTTCCGAGCGAAAGAACCTCTTTTTATTGATTTCAATGCGTTACAATATATATACACACACGCTGCGTTTTAACGAGACGCTTGGGGCTTCGATCGCGAATACAAAAATTACCCAACATTTTTATACATATACATATACAGGTATTATGTGTGTTTCGTAACACGCGAACACACACACGCGTCATGTGTGCGCAATGGAAAACTCTCGTTATTAGGTATACGTACAATGTAGTTTATTATTAGTAAACACGGAACTGCATAACTCGCGCGCTTTGTACCTCGGATGTGAAATAACAAATGAGCTAACGTCATAATATAGCGGCTCTATTGATTCCAATTATATTCGATCTAGAGGAAGGGAGAGAGAGAGAGAGAAATGAGCCTCGGCTGCTGCAGAGCATGTAATTTGCGAGTTAATCCGCTGTACAGAAATAAATAAGTGTTATTTTTATGGATTCGATTTTGTTGCAGTGACGTCGTGTATACCACGTGTAGGTATAATGTTATATGTCATTGTGATATAGGTGTATACAACACGCGACGCGGTCTTTTCCCGAAGGTCTGTGGGTATAGGCACATAATATACCGTTGCGCGAACAAAGTCAATCAGAGCCAGAGATACCGAAAGTATGCGGGGGGAGAACGAGGTCGCGCGAGTATATAATATATATATTGTGTTACATTTTTCCCCCTTTTCCGCGCGGGGAATGTTCATGCAAAAACTCGTTATTTCCAGGCTTATCGCGATCCGGATTCCTTTCGACCCAGATGGAAATCAATGGATCAAACCAACAATCGCACGCACACGACTTTGACGCGGCCACGTACAGATGTGCGCAGCTTTTCGAAGCACCTATACGTACAGTACTTACCGAAAATTCAGTTGAGTGTTTCAAAAACTTTCCTTCTCTCGCCTCGTTATAGACTCAACTTTGGTAAGGTAAAAATGTTGTACACCTCGCCTATATAGCGCCATTATGTACATACATATTTGCACAGTTATATATATACATTCACGCATAAAGTGTGTTGCGTGCCCGTTTCTCTTCGGCTCCGCACAATAATAGTACACATTTACCCACATATAAATATATTGTAGCGCGCGCTCATATACAGGTATTCCTAATTTTCATAGAGTGCGAACTCTCGCCTTGTTCACTTTACCGCGGATATTCATAGAATTCACCTGTCTGGGTACTTACGCATAAAATATGTAAGTATAAATATTTGCTTGGCATGCAGAGAAAAGTGGGTCTTGTCGTTAATTATCGCTCTCACGTCACCGCAACGAATGTATAAAAAGAAAGAAGCATAAGAGAGAGAAAACTTCGTGTTCGTCAACGAGTCGTATATTGGAAATTCAGCGGGAAATTCGAAAATATAATGTGCGTGATATTGAGAAATGTTTTCTAATGACATCTTACATATTTGAGCAAGTACGGGGATACATCGTATAAATAACATCCGTGCGTATTGGTTGCCGCGAGGCGTGCAACATTTATGTAAATATTGACACTTTCGTTTTGCATGTATACCGCGAGCCTACAGGTAATATAAGTATACGTTTGCCTGTACATTGAGCTATCGGATTTATTTTCATACAGTATTACCGACTAGTTTGCCGCTGCTCTAAGAATAACAAATTCACCTCACTCGTGCTGATGAGCACGCGGAATGAATCGCAACCGAGGCTATGTACAGACTTTTTTGCCTCCGGCAGTCCTCGCAGAGTTAAAAAACTGTTTTGCCATAAAAAAAAAAAGGCTCATTATCCTAATGTCATCGAAAAAGCTGATGGCCCGTGTGCTCTGATCGAAAGCGCTTAGCACGCAAAAGCGCCGGCGTGCCGAAATAACAAAGGGGCGATAAAAATTCCGAGCTCGCGTCCACGCTTGACATGGAGCCGAAGAGTGAGGGACAGGTGCGGGGCCGAATGGTATATATATTATATGTATGCTTTCGATCTCGTTCGCAGGCATAATCAACGAGTCCCCGGTCGACGACCCTCCCAAGAAAAAAAGTTGGAGGGGAATTTTTCGCGCGACCCGAGGCGAACGCGTTCGGGGAAAATTTCCGTGGAAGAGAAAAATGACGAAATGCGGCGAGTGGCTCCGGGGTGCACGAGAGTGGAATTTCTGATTGACGCGACGTGGAGGAAAAAAAAAAAAAAAAATCTGGAAAATGCGCGCGTAGTTGTGCCATAGCTACGTGGTTAAATGTTATAGGCGAGCACGTGCAAGGATTTTCCGTCGAAAGAGGGATTCTTTGGCCATATTTTACTTTCGTGGCGCAAAGGCTGTACTCCCGAGGTCTGACTCTTGACGGCAATGCTATCCGAGTTACGTGATTTGAATTTATCGGGTTGATTATGTATACCAATGTGCACTTGATATAATACTCAATGGTTTTTTTTTTTCTGCTCGCAGGATAATGTCTTTAGCAATTTTTGCGTACAGCTTATCTGGTGACCTTTTCTCGGGAGCAAAGCAAGCATATTTTATGTTGCTAGAAATTTACAAGGTAACACACGTACAAGAACTCCTTGAAAGATTAACGCGTTGTCGCAGGGAGGTTATAAAAGAAACTGTCGACTGATTGCTATGATTTTTTTTTTTTTTTATTATCATTGCCTATTCTGGAAGCAGTGACTCTTTTGTTTAGTAATTTGTTCGATGTTAATTGCAAAGTGCTTTTTGACAGCAGATTTTTTTCTTCTTCTCGTAATTCTCTTGGAACTGCTAGAGAAAAAAAAATTTTAATACTCTTTGTTGTACTACAGTGGAATAAGATTTTTAAAAAGCTAGAATAAATTGGCAAGAGAGAAGGAAGAAGTTCGAAGGTTTTTGGAAAAGGCTACATAATTGAGAATACAATTTTTTCAATTAGAAAATTTCATTTTGATTTCATCAATATAATCCGAAGTAAAATAATATTCCAAGTTGACGAGGAAGATTCAACCATATCTATATATGTTGTTCTGTAGTTTAATCGAACATTCTTTATTTTATTTTCCAAAAAAGTACATTTCAAAATTGATTTTATGAGCGATGTAATAGAAACACATGCTCTTTAAAAATTTTACTTCAAGTATTCACAAATTTATTGCGAATTAGCATACCTCTCATCATCACTAGTGTACTTTTATCAGAGAATATAGAATATACTCTTCTTGCATAGAAGCCAGATCGGCCGTTTTAGCGTCCGCAGTATTTTCTCTTTATATTTTAGTTATGCCCCCCATAAGGCAGGCGGCGTTAGTGTCGGGGGACAATCGGGTAACTTACCCATAGATGCCGATAACTATTACCTGCCAAACAGCACGGCGAAATGCCTGATTATTAGTATCCTATATGTATTACTGATTTTTGATGCGAAACTACTGAAAAACTAGTCTAAACTACAATTAATTAAGAAAATATCGGTAATGACACTATAAAAAAAAGTTTTACATTAATTTTTCTCAACATGCATATCAAAAGCTTATGCAGGAGCACCTCACCAAATTCCACATAATCTCATAGCAGATCTGTATAGTCATTGATTCAGAGGTAGAACTTTTTTTTACTTTTTTCTATATTCTCTGCTTTTATAGAAAATTCAAAGTAGTAAGGTGTAACTGTAAAATTTTTAATACAGAAAACAGAAACAATTTGAAACGTAAGAGATAAGTCGACAAGTGGTGTAAACACATGACTTTTTTCGAGAATCTAATAGGCTTGATTTTCATGAAACTCAAAGTACAGTTAAGACTCCTCCAATTTAACATCAGCTACGAAAAAAAATTCAAAAGCTCCACTTCCTCGGGAAACCATCGCACACGCGCAAATTGCACAAAAACTGGTTTTTAATAGAACTTGAGCGTTAATTTCATAAATATTCATACACGATATATGAGGGAACAGTTACAACAAATTACCGGAGATCTTAGGCTCATCTGTGCGCAAAAAGCCTACGCATCGTTTCACCAAGAGTTGCAGCAAGTTTTCCTATATTTATTGAAAAATCACGAGGCAGCGCGTCACCAGCATAAATTACAGTAGCATTTCGTAAAATTTTCACAATGCATGAAAAAAAAAAAAAATACACTCTCCTCAACCCATTCAACACACACGCACATCTGTCACTTTGTATATATTTATATCCTTGATGACTCATACGCGTGTCACGGAAAAACTCGGCTTACAAAACTTTTGGATCGAATTTCGTGGTGTGTACCTACACAGCGAGGGACAATGAGCCACCGATGAAAAAGAGAGACAAAAGTGCGGGGGTATACATAATAGTTGGGGAGGCGTGTGACGAAGAGCTGATACAATCGAACTGCGGCGGGGAAGGGGAACGGAAATGAATATCGACGAAAAGGTGCAAGAAAGTTGAATGGCTTCTCCGACATGCGTCTACCGAAGATAATTTTTTCATCATCCCAATACCAAGTAGGTGCCATTTTTTTGCGTACGAATAAATTTACGAAAAAAAAGGAAAAAAAAATCAAGGGCCTCTGCACACGTAAGATATAATTTATCTTGCTTCGATGGTTCCAGTAAATATATACACCATCGTGGTGTATCGGGTATGATGACACATGGGTATTTATTAAAAAGTAGAGTTTCACTGAAAGAAATTAGAACGAAGATCTTTCATTTCGTAAGAATCACCGAGAAAGAGAGAGAGAGAGAGTTTATTGTCTTTCAAAACTTTCGTTTCCTTCGCAAACCAAAAAAAATAATAATTATTAATGTCGTTCTGGGTAGGGGAATTTTCGATTTTTCCCCGATATCCCAAGGTCGATTTGAAAAGAAAAAAGAAACCCAATGCGCACGGAGTCGTAGCGATGGGTCGACGAAAAAAAAAAAAAAAAAAAAGACCCACGCACGCACGATGACAGCCGGATGTCGGAGAAGTCCTATCGCGCCTCTCCTCCAAAAAAACACGCGCCAGGAAACAAAAGAGAACGAAGAAGCGTCGGAGGCACTTGCCGGTCTACCCTCCCGGGTCCCTTGAACCTGCGTCGAGCCAAGCGTTAAAGGCCTCTCGACGGACGGCTTCGAGAGGGGTCGGCTAATGATAAGTCTCTTAACGCATGCGTAACTCGTGCGCCCGTACAACACACATTTTACCCTCGACACGCTCCTTCCTTCTCTGCACGTATTTTTTTTTTCTTTGTCTCGCGCGTCACGTCTGTGCGTAAAATCGCAAGCCCGCAGTCGTTGTACACGCCCCATGGAAATTCATACCTGGCGCTCCGGTCAGCTCGTTGCATGCACGTATATATGGGTATACTATTACGCCTCTGCTGATGCCCCTCAATTTTCCTTTGCCTGCCCTTACATCCTCCTCTGATTGTCCGAGGTCATCGGCAAGTGGCGTATACAAGACCTGCCTTACATTTTTTTTTTTTTTCTTTTGCTCATCGCTGTGATTGTGTATTTTTTGGAGGAAAACAATTTTAACAGCAACTATTTAATCTCCGATAAAAAAAAAGCAACCTTGGCAAGGTCTTGTTACGTACACAATTAGAACTGACGCGTGAATCCTGAGTTCCGCGTGCGGTCGTCGGAGCAACAAAATGTTACTTGTATCTCACCGTGCTAGGGAGAGGAGGGGGGAGGGGTATAGACAATCGGCGTGGATGGAATATTCATGGTTTCGTAATCCACGGTCATCACGTGTGCTCACTCCACATCCGCACGGGTGAAGAAGTTTCGCGGCAAATGAAGCTTCGGACAATACGCTACGTACATGCGAGAGTGTACAACTCTCGGTCTGTAATTTAATTCCGCGGATCCGGAGGTATTACCTCGGACACGGCGTTCCCAGCGCGAAGCTCCTCTCCGCGTCCAACCTACAGTAGCTGTTGTTGTACCTGCCACTTTCCTACTTTGTGCATCTACACGTCTGGTGGAAAAAATCTGACCACATACTTATACTCATTTGCTCCCGAGAATTGAAATGGTTACCTACACCCGACTTGTTTGTGATTGTATTTTTATTATACTGTTTGGACACGAATGGCACAAATGAGATTTGCCTCGCCTCTTCCGTTCGATGTGTGGCTTTGGATGACTTCTTTTTCAAGACCGATCGATTCGTAGCCAAGGACTGACAGTTTTTGCGAGGAAATATATATACATTTTTTTTTTTTTTTTTTCAACCTTAACCCTTAAGACGTATGGAAAATCAAGAACGCGAAAATCGGTAGGCTCGGTAAAGATCGGCGCTTTATTCCTCGTATGAATAAAAAAAGGAAAAAAAAAAAAAAGAAAGAAAGAAAAACAAATTGCGTATTCATCGCACTTTGAGCCCTCCAATTATCGCTGTTCCCACGTATTATAACGATCGCTCTTTAGGTTACGTAACTATTATGTACAGCCAGGTAATCGGTAATTCACTAAAATTACACCATAATGCGCTGCAACCCAACGAGACCTTGAACGTGAGCGTCTACCGTGTAATGTAGGCCCCCTCTCTTGATCGAAATTTTCCGAAAACGAGTGAGCTCGACGCAGCGTGAAATTGCTTTTGTACCACGTATATAGACACTTTTACCCTTTCGTGCGTATTGTAATAACGATCGACGATCAAAAATCGAGATGCCTTTACATGTACCATATACAATCGGCTCGCCCACACTTTTTCGAGTCAGCAAGCGTGATGGACATCGTTGACATTGTATTGGCGATCGGCTTTTTTATTGCCTCGATTGCCATCGGCTCGCATCCGTAGGAAACGACAGGTGGATCCGCTAAAGGGATAACAGGTGATTTGATCAACTATATAGTCCGTAATATTTATTTTTTTTTATATATTATTTTGTCATGTTGGTATTTACGAGAGATAAAGCGATGACAATGACGATGATGGAGTGTTTTATTGGCATTGGTATAAATTATATTGGGGTGTCGAATGGATGATTTTATCATCGGGGTATAATAATTTACGTTCTCCCGTGCAGTTGGCGAGGGGACCGTTATACAGCCATCAAAGCTGTAGTATCCGTAAAGTTGTGCAATTTTCTAAAATGGGAGATAAGTATTACGTATAGGTATATATATGACGATGCGCGATTAAGTATGGGTACGGCGTATCGGAAGTTCATGGCATATACAACTAACGTATAACCTGTGGTAAAACTTTGCCTCAACCCCTTGGCAGGTGTTCAGTGGTAACATCGGTATATACATCATGACATACCTGTAAAAGGGATATAAGTAAGTTGTGCTGTGGTCAAAAACAACTGCAATTCCTCTGATACAAGTAAAAGTACGTTAATGGTCAAAACCAAAACCAATAGAAAAACTCATTTTAATATTAATTTTTTTTTGTTTTTTTTTTATTGATTTTTTTTTTTAGGATACACGTCCCATCATGACGTATAAATTTTTATAGATAGGATAAACCCAACAGATTTCCAACACATACAGATGAGTCACTCAACATCAACAACTTTGCGAGTAGAGATAAAAAGCACGATTATGCAGTGTCCAAATGGTAAATATACGCAATCAGTACATAGGTATATATATACCTACGGGGGTGTGCATGGCGTGAACGTGCGTCTCATTGAAGCGTGACGCGCCGAGCGGAAGTATACCATATATATATATATATATATATATATATTTCTATATCCCAATACACCCCTTATGCCAGACAGAGTCGGACACCTGTTTCTCGTGTGACGTCGATCATCGGGTGCACCAGGGGGGTTTCACATGCACGATCAAAGGTGCTCGCACGCGCTGTATAAGGTTGATCAACCCCCTATACCTGTATACAACTACAACCTACAACTCATTAAAACGGACCCACGCGCCCACCAGCCAGACGCGGTATAATATTGTATATACGCGTCGCTTCCCCCCGTTTCACATTGTACTTACTTACTTCATCATCGATCGCTTTATCGGCTCACGGCTGCGCTCGTGTGCACGGCCAAAGTATATATATATAAATATACCTGGTATTATATATGGTGTTCCACTCGAGGTCGCTATATAGTACGCATTTATATGTATATGTATATACGTTTTCCTCTTGTTTAATTTTAATCTAGTGATTTTCCAATTCCGTTCTATAGGATATTTTTTTTTAGCGCGATGAATCGTCGTGGGTGATGAGATCTTTTTTTTTTTTGTTGGTACATTTGATTACACGAAGCAGAGGCGATAACGGGTATCTCGTAAAATGTAATTTTACAGTGATAACTGTTTGCTCGTGTCGATTTACTATAGGTACATTATCAGTAATGAGCGAGGCCTGACGAGACGTACGGAAACACGGAGAAAACCGATTAAGATCGTTTATGCGGTGAATTGTGTAACGAAAACGCTGAAAAATAAAAAAATAAGAAGCGAAAGATAAGACCGTTGTGCACACGCGACAACAAAATTTTTCCTTGCGACAGATGTTCGTTTATCGATCTGTGTTTGCACACATGCGCATATATGGCACCTGCTTTGATTTGTCACGTCATGTCATACATATCTAACGATATTTTTGTGTGCCCCGTGTTATAGAGAATCCGCGTGTAAGATGGTTGGTTTGGATAAAAAAATGGCACTTTTACGCACTTTTTGACGTCAGCATCGACTTCGAGTGGCTCGAAAAATAGATCGGCAGCGGTACGAAAATCGCAAGGAAAAATCCTTCGTTACCGAAAACCCCGGCCCTTTCCCCTAATCGCCAAAAGAGCAATCCAAATGGAGCTAGGCAGAAACAAAAAGGCGCAAAAGTTGCGCCAACAGAAATCGCTCCAGATCGCAAACAGTCGCGCGCGCGTGTGTATGAAGTGCAACAATAGGGCTGGTTCGGCATTGTCTCCTATACTCCGACCGTACACGGTGCACTCTGTACCCGCGAAATTCACACAGGAACTTTCTACTCCTCCTCGCGAGCAGCACACAATGCACTCGACGTATATATATGTATATACAAAAGACATCCATCCATACACCCCGTCTATCTGTTTATCTGCATGGTATATATAAAATGCATATATGGGAATCGCGCATGGCACTTTCAGCTGCGCTCTATAGACAGTCTTTTAGCGCGCATTATGCTCCCATTCAGCTATCCTTATTCCCTCGCGTTCTTCGTTACACACTTTTATCCTTCGTATTTTTTTTCGTCCGTTTCGTTTCGTCAGCTCCGCGCGTCGGTCTCCTTTCGCGCGAAAACGAGCGCACGCGCCTCCTCTTTTTTTTTTTTTTTTTGCTTTTTTTTTCATAGTTAATAAACTAATAATTTTACAGGTCAAAGGTGATACCGGAGTCAGTATGCAGTATGCTCATTGCAGACTTGTCAGTTTAGAAAAAAATTCAGGTGCTACAATAGCTTCCGAATGCATTCCGTCACTGCTTCAGGAGCCAGTAGCCGAGGATTTAATTTTTTGCATCGGTAGATTTGACGAAGTTTTACTTAAATCCTACCAAGAGCTGGAACCTTACATACTTGTTCATTATTTATTTACTTTGAGGTGGGAAAAAAATAGTTATATGAAAATGAAGAAAAAAAAAATGAAATTAATCAGTAACAACTGTTTTTTAGCCACGCGATTGGTAAGGCCTTACAAGTTCTCAAGATAAAGGGAGAAGAAGAGGAATTAGCCAGACAGAGACTGCTGCTGATGCATTCCGCAAGAAAAGTCTTGAATCATGGAATGAGATTACTAGGACTAACGCCACTCAGTGAAATGTAATTTCAATTTATAAGAATCACCATTTTCTAAAGAGTTTATTACACAACGAGACGTTATTTAACAATACGATAATAAAAGTTTTTATTGAAGGAGTTTTCGTTTCGTATTAACGTTTCTTCCAAGTGAACTTTCTCCTGGCACCCTCTTGTCCAGGCTTCTTACGTTCACGTCTACGCCAATCTCTCGAAAGCAATCCAGCTGAAATGAGAAATCGATTTTGAATAGAATAATGTGAAACACCAAATGAATTCCAAGCAGTGAAAAAATCATACCAATTCTCATTTTTTCCAACATCTGCATGTCAACGAAACTTCTTAAGGCCCATGATATTCCCCAACGTATGGCACCGGACTGACCTGTTGTACCGCCATTCCACACCTTAGCGTCCACGTCGACTTTGTTCATCAGACCAGTGAATTGTAACGGGAAAATAATCTATAATATTTTTTTTTAATTACAAGTAATTTAATTTCATGATAAACAACAAAACGCAAAAAAGGTCAGAGAAACAGTTCGCGGGTGACTAGTCCGTTGCACTCTATTCGTTTTTATTTTTTGCTTATTAGTTTTGAATAAAACACA
>NW_019379484.1:1308505-1351005 GCF_000648655.2 Copidosoma floridanum
CTTCCTGAATTTCTCTGTGCATATTATATATATATATATATATATATATACCAACACGTGCATTAATCTTCCTCAGCTCGAGGTACATCAATCTAATCGCTTTCTTCTATTATATGGCTACTGATAACTGGGCGTTATTTTATTTCATTTCTTTAAACTGTGTTGGGTATATTATACTCGTTTGCTTTGTTGCACGAAACAGGAGACAAAAAGTGTGGGGAAACGGAGACTTTTCTTTCGCATTTGTTTGACAAACAAACGAGTCTGTAACCCTATATACATAGAGGACGAAATTTCTTCACAGATTACATCCACGTACAACCTACAAGTCTACATAACACACGCAACGTATAAGAAGACACTCCGGACTCCGGTCAAAAGCCCAGATCTCTGGAGTTTCCTGTATTATGTACATGCATGTATATATTTATGTAATAAGCTGAGCTCACCGCAAATCTCTCGCGCACCAACGGAGAACAACTTACAGCAGTCGTATACCAACGTGCATAAATGTATTTACACTTTGGGTGAAATCCAATAAGACACGTATATAGTACACGTCGCGTCCCGCAGTTTACGTGTGCATCGGAGAAACCTCGCAAAAGACCTTTCGCGCATCCACGTATATATGTAAGCAAACTATACTCGCATACTATGTGGAAAAAAAAAAAACGAGATGGAGTAAAAATATATAAGTATACGCCTTTTTGCGACTTTCGAAAGAACGACGATGTACAATACATTTTTTTGCTGACGATTTGGTGCCTGGAGCTATATATACATGCATATGATATATTGTATACCCAATGCAAATTGTCTTGCTTTTTACGTGCAGAGTACGTTGTATGAGCACGTACAGGTGTAAGTATATTATTATATGGTATAAGATATGAAGAGGATAGGAGGAATTCGAAAGGCGCGGGTTCGACATTGAAAGCTGCGCATTGAATGCAGCCACTTGTATATATATATACGTGTTATGTCTATACCTCTCTCGGGGGGCATTGTTTTAATATTGATAGTTGCGAGGAGCTGTGATTTTTTTTTTTATAGCAGGTGCGATTGTCCGATGGGAAAAGGTGCTCGGGTCGCGAGGAGAGAGGATCGTCAGATATTATATTGTTTTTACAAGCTATTGACGCTCGGGAGTGAATCGCTGGTATATTTAACAACTTCTACGAAGATGGAGGGGAAAAAAAAGGCCAGCTAATCGCCGCTTTGGCAAGGATATAATGAACGGGCTTTTTTTTTCCTTCTTCTTTTCTCAAATAACATCGGCTGCATCATCGAAAGTAAGTGCGTATAACATATATACCAAAAGTATATACCCTTGACAGCCAGCAAACAGTGGTAATAAAAAAAAAAATCTCGAGCTCTTGCGACCTCGCGCCTTCGTTATCAATGGCGCGGGACGCTTTTTCGATCGACGAGTGCTGAATCTCATTTCAACGCCACGAGGTCGGGTGAATCTTTTGAGAAACGAAAACGCGTTTGTGTCATTTATTTTGCTAATTTTTTTTTTTACAACCTGCGTCATTCACTGACATCAGCTCTATTTCCTAAGAGGAAAAAGTTGATAGATGATCAGACACTTTTAGCTTATTTTTAATATTGAAGATCGAAGGTGATCGAAGGTAATCGAAGGTAAGTAAGTTGTGTATACAAGTAAGAAATTTTAATAATCATACACGGCTCAGAAGTGAATAATTAATCCTAATGTATGCTATGCTATAGTATTCACTAAAGTGTGAAGAAAAAACCGTGTTGTTCATAGTTCCTTCATCGGTATAGCTGAGTGTACAATCACGTAAGGCTGAAAATAGGAGCAAACGCTAACATTCCAATGGAAAAGAAAGGAAAATTTATTTAGGAACGGATGTCACGTGTACAAAAGATTGCGCAACAAGTCTCGAGGAAGTTATTGTGGTGCGTTGCATTTCCACTTCCTTACGTGTACTTGTGACTCATGCGCCAAAGCACAACAAGTCACCGGGTAACAAGTGGTACACGAAGAGAAAAATCATGGAGCAAACGCATAGCGGCGATGTAAATGCCCCCCCCCCCTTTTTTCACCCTATACGCCATTGGCTCACGACGTCTATGCTTTCAACGCAAGTGAGTAACCCCTGACTTTGTTTTACGTGCCACTGCTTCTTGTACTCACGTGTTGATCGAGTAAAAAAATTCTACCTCCCTTTCTCATCATCCCACCGAAAATAAGAGTTTTTCGGTATATTTTTCGTTCAAACAGTCGGAGAAAAATCTCTTCTCACCCTATTCATCATCACCTCCACGCACGAGGCCACAAATTCGAATATCAAAAGACAAAAGACGCTCCTCAACTGCAGCGAGAGTGTCAAGACGGAGGGAAAAAAAATCGCTTCAAGACGCACGCACACGCGTACATACATACACGGAGAGTGAGCGTGAAATTCGCGAGCGAAAGAGAAAAATTGCGAGGGAAAAGGGGCTGAGGGAGAAACCCGTAGTGGGGGGGGGGATACACATCCCAGCCGAAAACGAAACAATGCCGTACCCACTGCGCTGCATATATGTGTTAGTATATAAGTACAATTATTCTCACGGGGCCGCTGGTACAATACTTGCACTCCACGAAAGCGAACCCGTTCCTTTTCGGCGCACTACACGGTATGTATACGTGCAGGGCTCAGCTGCCGAGTTATACGTGTACAGCGTCTTTATCATCGACTCCCGTCGCGCACTTCCTTTCCCCCCCCCCCTGTTGGTTCTCTTTTTTTTTTTTTTTTTTTTTTTTTTTTTTCATTGCGTGTATCGATCGAAAACGCGGCGTTGCAATCGCTGCGCTAATTGATGCTCGGTGTTGCGGATGGAGGTCCGTTTGTCCGATGTCGAATTATTAGCGCGTTCGGTATAATCCGTTGGAAAGTCGCGTTTCGAAACCACCAGGGGCAGCGACAATAACAAAAAAAAAAGAAGGAGGCAATGTATATATGTATATGCTCCGCGGTAAAGCTTCCAGTGCGCATTTTATCGAAAATCACGCGCTCTGTAATTTGTGCGGTTTTTTTTTCTTTATTACATGTACAGGTGGAGGGAAGAACGATTATTGTCTTTTTTTTTTTTTTTTTTTCCATTAAGGTGGTAAGCACTCGCTCGCGCGTATACCGATTAACGAGCGAGTAACTATATATACACAGCCGATTTCGATCTGCGGATAAACATACATATATAAATACACGAGCAATTAATCGTCAACGCGGAGTGTCCTATTTGCACGATCCGAGAAAGAAAAAAAAATTGAATGCTGCACTTCTCACGCGCTAATATTAATAATTATCGTCGAACACGAAAAGTGCCCTCCCAACACAACCATCATTTGTTAAAGTGTTCCCCATCTATGGCGATCGATTTGTAGTGTTATATAATAATGTTTATTTTTTTTTTTTTTTTACTCAAGCATATGAATATTTGGTTCGTATGACCTCACGTATAATATAGGTGAGCTCATCGATTGTGTTTACCAGAGCTTCGTTTTCCCTGTATACACCCATATGGGTTGCCAATGCAAGGCTTGGGAGAATACATACGCAATCTCTGTCAGCCAAGGGGGGGAGGTAAGAAATACTTGGGAGAGTGAAAGAGTATCACACGCTGGTCGCGCATCCTTGGCGTCCTTGGTGGGATTTAATTGAGCTCCGCTCGGCGCATCTCATTTGGCCGAGTGGAACCTTGGGTAGGTAGCCTGTCATATATTATCTACGGGAACCCCCCCTATTGCCCCTCTCGAAAATTGCACCGTAACGGTTTTGCAAACCGAGCGATGGACACGGTATAGTTCGGATGGTTTCAACGACTCCCTTCTTTTTTCTCCCCGTCGAGCAAAATGAAAAACCCACAACTCGATTCATACGAGTATATCTACCGAGTGCGCGTGTACTAAAAAAAAAAAGAGGGGCGATAGAACAAACTCTATGTATAAATATGGTATTAATAACAAGTAACGCAATCGAGGGCCATATCTTGGCGTTGAAACATTTTTCGCCAACCTTGGGATATTTATGTGCCATTCTCCCCCCGTTTAACCATAATTGCCCTGTTATTATACAAGTGCCCCGACTTTTGTTTTTCGCCATGCATATCAGAGAGAGGTTTCACTTTCGTCGTCGGCTCTTTTTCCACTTCACATACATGTATTTATATATTACTTTCAGGTGCACATATAAATGCGTTCGTGGAGTGGATACGTTGTACATATATATATATATATATATATATATATATATACCAACACGTGCATTAATCTTCCTCAGCTCGAGGTACATCAATCTAATCGCTTTCTTCTATTATATGGCTACTGATAACTGGGCGTTATTTTATTTCATTTCTTTAAACTGTGTTGGGTATATTATACTCGTTTGCTTTGTTGCACGAAACAGGAGACAAAAAGTGTGGGGAAACGGAGACTTTTCTTTCGCATTTGTTTGACAAACAAACGAGTCTGTAACCCTATATACATAGAGGACGAAATTTCTTCACAGATTACATCCACGTACAACCTACAAGTCTACATAACACACGCAACGTATAAGAAGACACTCCGGACTCCGGTCAAAAGCCCAGATCTCTGGAGTTTCCTGTATTATGTACATGCATGTATATATTTATGTAATAAGCTGAGCTCACCGCAAATCTCTCGCGCACCAACGGAGAACAACTTACAGCAGTCGTATACCAACGTGCATAAATGTATTTACACTTTGGGTGAAATCCAATAAGACACGTATATAGTACACGTCGCGTCCCGCAGTTTACGTGTGCATCGGAGAAACCTCGCAAAAGACCTTTCGCGCATCCACGTATATATGTAAGCAAACTATACTCGCATACTATGTGGAAAAAAAAAAAACGAGATGGAGTAAAAATATATAAGTATACGCCTTTTTGCGACTTTCGAAAGAACGACGATGTACAATACATTTTTTTGCTGACGATTTGGTGCCTGGAGCTATATATACATGCATATGATATATTGTATACCCAATGCAAATTGTCTTGCTTTTTACGTGCAGAGTACGTTGTATGAGCACGTACAGGTGTAAGTATATTATTATATGGTATAAGATATGAAGAGGATAGGAGGAATTCGAAAGGCGCGGGTTCGACATTGAAAGCTGCGCATTGAATGCAGCCACTTGTATATATATATACGTGTTATGTCTATACCTCTCTCGGGGGGCATTGTTTTAATATTGATAGTTGCGAGGAGCTGTGATTTTTTTTTTTATAGCAGGTGCGATTGTCCGATGGGAAAAGGTGCTCGGGTCGCGAGGAGAGAGGATCGTCAGATATTATATTGTTTTTACAAGCTATTGACGCTCGGGAGTGAATCGCTGGTATATTTAACAACTTCTACGAAGATGGAGGGGAAAAAAAAGGCCAGCTAATCGCCGCTTTGGCAAGGATATAATGAACGGGCTTTTTTTTTCCTTCTTCTTTTCTCAAATAACATCGGCTGCATCATCGAAAGTAAGTGCGTATAACATATATACCAAAAGTATATACCCTTGACAGCCAGCAAACAGTGGTAATAAAAAAAAAAATCTCGAGCTCTTGCGACCTCGCGCCTTCGTTATCAATGGCGCGGGACGCTTTTTCGATCGACGAGTGCTGAATCTCATTTCAACGCCACGAGGTCGGGTGAATCTTTTGAGAAACGAAAACGCGTTTGTGTCATTTATTTTGCTAATTTTTTTTTTTACAACCTGCGTCATTCACTGACATCAGCTCTATTTCCTAAGAGGAAAAAGTTGATAGATGATCAGACACTTTTAGCTTATTTTTAATATTGAAGATCGAAGGTGATCGAAGGTAATCGAAGGTAAGTAAGTTGTGTATACAAGTAAGAAATTTTAATAATCATACACGGCTCAGAAGTGAATAATTAATCCTAATGTATGCTATGCTATAGTATTCACTAAAGTGTGAAGAAAAAACCGTGTTGTTCATAGTTCCTTCATCGGTATAGCTGAGTGTACAATCACGTAAGGCTGAAAATAGGAGCAAACGCTAACATTCCAATGGAAAAGAAAGGAAAATTTATTTAGGAACGGATGTCACGTGTACAAAAGATTGCGCAACAAGTCTCGAGGAAGTTATTGTGGTGCGTTGCATTTCCACTTCCTTACGTGTACTTGTGACTCATGCGCCAAAGCACAACAAGTCACCGGGTAACAAGTGGTACACGAAGAGAAAAATCATGGAGCAAACGCATAGCGGCGATGTAAATGCCCCCCCCCCCTTTTTTCACCCTATACGCCATTGGCTCACGACGTCTATGCTTTCAACGCAAGTGAGTAACCCCTGACTTTGTTTTACGTGCCACTGCTTCTTGTACTCACGTGTTGATCGAGTAAAAAAATTCTACCTCCCTTTCTCATCATCCCACCGAAAATAAGAGTTTTTCGGTATATTTTTCGTTCAAACAGTCGGAGAAAAATCTCTTCTCACCCTATTCATCATCACCTCCACGCACGAGGCCACAAATTCGAATATCAAAAGACAAAAGACGCTCCTCAACTGCAGCGAGAGTGTCAAGACGGAGGGAAAAAAAATCGCTTCAAGACGCACGCACACGCGTACATACATACACGGAGAGTGAGCGTGAAATTCGCGAGCGAAAGAGAAAAATTGCGAGGGAAAAGGGGCTGAGGGAGAAACCCGTAGTGGGGGGGGGGATACACATCCCAGCCGAAAACGAAACAATGCCGTACCCACTGCGCTGCATATATGTGTTAGTATATAAGTACAATTATTCTCACGGGGCCGCTGGTACAATACTTGCACTCCACGAAAGCGAACCCGTTCCTTTTCGGCGCACTACACGGTATGTATACGTGCAGGGCTCAGCTGCCGAGTTATACGTGTACAGCGTCTTTATCATCGACTCCCGTCGCGCACTTCCTTTCCCCCCCCCCCTGTTGGTTCTCTTTTTTTTTTTTTTTTTTTTTTCCATCCCCTTCGAAATGTCGTCTTTCACGCAAACCAAATTTACATCAGCGGTGTATAGGCAGGAAGCGATGGGAGGCGCAATCTTGTCTTGCGTCATGCCGGCGAATTTGGTCGTTACTGCCGGGTTTTTTTTCCCCCCCTTTGCCATGTACCCTACTATGTGAGAACGAGGGATATATATCAACGTTTTAAGTTGACGCAAGATGAGACTAGATGTTTGGTATATGTTGATGTTTCTTTCGATTAACGACATCTCACCGCTCGGAGATGAAATTTATTTACTTTGTAAAATATTCCTTGCGTCGCCGAGCACTTGTATTGCAAACAAACACACGTTCGGGAGAACGAAAAAAAAAAAAAATTCAAGCCCGAGAGAAGGTTATTTTTGTTTTTTCAGCTGATGCACGTACATCCGTATGCTCGGGGACCTTGCCAAGGAAGCTCGGATATCATTGGTTGGTGTACCTGAGACCGAACAATTTTGGGTACATTGTACACCGAACAAAAGCAGTGACAGCTGGTCGCACGTTTATTTACTCTCCGTACAAAGAAAAATTATAATGTGTACGTTAAACGAGGTAACGCTGGCACGGCGTTTATAAGTTGACACGCCGTGTATCTCTCCATGTACGAAATATCTTCACGAAGGAGAAAACTTCTGAAACAGCTCACGCCGGAGCGTAAAATTAAGTATCATTTTCCAACACCCTCTCCTTTTCCCTGAAAAATGTTCAAACAAACGCGCGTAAGCGCTCGCTCGCGGGTCGTTAATTTCAAGTTTTCTCGATCCCTATACTGTACGTTTTTTTTTTTTTTTTTTTTTTTTTTTTTTTTTTTTCCCGCCGAGAGCAAAGCCGATATAATTAGTCGCGAGATTCCGTCGCTTTCACGCGAGTACTGCACCACGAATCTCAGCCGTGAGCTACGAGTTTCTCCCGTAAACGCCTGCGCGGAGAACGTCGCCGAAGGATTATCACGCGCTTAGGAACAAAGAGATTTGTTTTTTTTTTTTTTTCTTTGCTTATGCGTAAGAACACATCGAATCGAAAAGAACAATTTTGTATTCCTTGTCGTTCAAAAATCTGCAAAGAGCCAGTCAC
Source organism: Copidosoma floridanum (assembly GCF_000648655.2). The sequence goes on from NW_019379484.1 coordinate 1,316,596, forward strand.
GTTTATGTAATACACGACAGTTTCGATCAGATGTATCGGCGATAAACTATACACGTATAACAACGCCGATTACGTGTACCCACAGGTGCCTGTATAATACGATTCGCATCTTTGCCAAGAAATTAATTTCATCGCCCCCACACAATGGGTACATCGATACACTTTGATTGCACAGATCTTCCATCTCAAAGATTTATCTCATTGGGACACCAGAGTGTATACCAATACGCGTTCTTGCAACCTTTTTGAGAGAGAAAATGTTGAATATGCTCTCGAGGAATGCGCATCACCCGTACTTGTTGTTCGATTGACCTTTTGCACCGCGCATGGGATGCACTTGAAGGAAATATATATGGTCCCGCGCGCATCGCTCGCGGCCTTTCGTAATCTCTCTCTCTCTCTCTCTCCCCCGTTCATTTGCGCGCCCACGCTCATAGGTTCCATTCACCTCGTCCCTCCCTCCTCCTCTGACCACATTATTATTTGACGTATGCGTTATACACCAAAGGCGAAAGAGCACTATATAGGTTCGCGTGGATGCTGCGGATAGCCCACCTCCCGGATACTTTCGTCACGATAGCGCGACGCGGACACGAGAAAAGCCCGTTTCCTCCTTATTGAGCCATGTCTGTGTTTGCCCACGGCGCTCGCAAGGTGTGTTCATTGTTCGTTTCTTTCTTTCTTTGGCGGTGATGGTTGCCGTTGCCTTCCCACTATGGAAATTCCGATGGTGCAGCTTTGCCGACGAGGGGGGAATCAAAAAATAAAAGTACTTACAAACGGGGGACTTTTGGTAGATTTCTGAGTGATAATCTATAATGAAACGAGGAAGAAAACTTTTAATAACGCGTCCTGAGTTTCGCGGAATACATCAGATAACGTTTCGTAGATTATACATATAATATATGGTTGGCGAGCAAGTGTCGGGTGTGTGTGCATAAGTCACTACCATTTCGAAGGTATATTTTTGTCATGTATTGTGCAGAGTTAAGTATAATTATTTACGGCAAAAGAGTCGATAAATTTTTATTGACTTTGAATAACGATCTCATATTTATACCGTATACGGAGAGATCCCATTGATCGATATTACCGATGTTTTTTTTTTTTTTTTTTTTTTTTTCAATAGCTAAGAATATAGAAAAAATTGTCTTTCGTATACCTCGTGCGGCGCGCGTTGAAAATATTACAATGAAAAGGTTGGCTTATCGAGACTGCGAACGTAGTGGAAAGATATTATTATCGATTGCGACTGATAACTCGGCGTGAATATAACCGATTGATCAAAGTTGGAAACAAGAAATGTTGTGAGCACAATTGCTTTGTGGCGGTGTATTTTTAATCGAGTTTATGCCAGGCGGTTGGAGTAAAAAAAAAAAAATGTGATTCAATGATCGAAGAAAAAATACCCTCGCCAATTCTTTCATCTCAAATTTTAGTCATTTTAGGCGGGTATCGACACTCGTACGCACACGTTTGAATCATGCACACTTTGCGCATCGAACCAAACTTTACCGAGATATGGAAAACCATGTTCGGCTCCACTTTTTTTTCCAAAGAATGCTTATCAACTTTCTTTGGCTTGACTTTTCTTGTGATTTTACACACGCGTTAAGTAATTTCCAACCATGGCAATTAACGATATATTTTTTCAAATATTTAATGTAGATTTATCATTGACGGTTTTGTCACAATGGGTAGAACAAATTCGCAAAGCTCTTACGTTTAACTCTATGAATGTGACACATCGTTCGAGTGTTATATTATAACGCGTGAAAAAACTAAAACGTTGGAAAATGAAAGGAAACACACAAACGACGTTGTCTCGTGAAAAAAAAATTTTATTCAATGGGTTCTTGTATGTCAAACACCACATGATGAGCGTCAATCACCAAATATGTCTCTATCATTAAAAACTCATTAACCCTATCTCGCGCTTGCAATCGCACCTGTTTAAACCAATTTTTTTTTTTTTTTTTTTTTTACTTAAAAAACAACGAAATTGGCAGCAAAGTCACGTAACGAGTGACGCGAGCAAGGAAAACCTCTCGCTCCGGTGGATTTAACAACATTTAAAATACTTACGCCATTCGCGGTGCACAAGGCTGACGCACGAATCGGCTCTTTAATCGACTTTGGGAAGCTTTTCTTTCAATCGGGACTAGCCACACATACGTGTGAATTCGAAAAAAAAAACAATGCCAAACAAAACGACGTCCACAGCCGATGGGCAGTTGGGACGAGAAAAAAAAAATTTCCGCGAAAAACATCGCAAAAAAATCTCGGCTTTTTTTTTCCTCTCGTATTATTGAACGTCATCCTGCTTTTTACACCTGCACCGGGAATCTCCAATCTTAAGTAAACAACAGGGCAATTAGACATATAGGAGTATACAATGACGCGACGATGTATATAATAACCACCTTCTTTTTACCTCGAGCTAAATTTTCCAGCGCCAAACGGGCATAAAAAACACGCGTTATACACTCCAGAATCCACGCCGATCTCGATCGATGGATGAAGAAAAAAAAAAAAAAAAAAAAAAGAAGGATTTTCCTCATCGTCACTCAAGACACACTATTAGTATTCATAAAAATTGAACAAAAACACCACTCACCCTGACGAATCTCCGGACGTAAGTCCCATCGTCAAAGTCGCCGGCAACGATCGGGACGTTCATGCTTGCCTCATATTACGCCCAGCTTCCCCGGATCCTCTTCTCTGTATATATATACCACGATCAAACAACACACCGGCCAGTACAACCGACTCACTCCTCCTCCGTATATATATATATGTTGTATTGTATATGGACACACAAAACTTTCTCAATAGATCCTCGACTGCAATAAAATGTATCACAACACGAGATCGAGAGATGACAGAAAGTTGTCACGCACTTGAGACATGTATTTTTTTTACATCACTTTCCCCAAAAATCCCCACACTCGGGGAGCACTCCACCGCACAGAGAAAGAGCTTATGTAGCTTCGATCGGCGTATAATATATATATATCCATGTACAGCAACGTCTTCTCGGATAAACAGTATATAATAATTACAAGGACACACAACCGAGCGGCCTCAGCGGCTCACCGGTTCCATCATCCGACTCCTACTACTTCGCGTCGTCGGGTATAGCCGTCGCAAAGGTATACACATTATATTTTTGTCGCGAGCGCACGCGCGCGCGCCCCACACGATTACCTGTGTTCCATACCAATGGATAGGTATATAAGTAATATTATACACTCCTTATCTCTTGATAAATGTGTGCATTGGACGCGTATATAATGTAGGTATATACCCGCTGGTACATGGAAGACCCGTCACTCGCGCACTTGGGGGGTCACAGACGCGCGTTACCGATTTTCAGTTGGAAAATCGGTACGATTTGTGTGCTTATACAACGAGTGCTCCAAAATACACAGAGCGCAAAAACAGAACGTCGCTAGCCGAGCGAGCAATGATCCGTGAACGTGAGTAGGTAAGTGAGCCGTGTGGCCACAACAGCCAAAGTTGGCTCGTATACCCACACACATATTGTATACGTGTACACGGCGCTCGGTTGCGCGCTTCGAGTTTTCGAAAGGGGGCGCCCTCTGTGTTTCACGTGCGGGCGAACACGCGAAGCTAAAACGAACGACGTGACGTGTCTGTGTGTGTCGCCGATCTCTTCTCCGATTCAATCCCCACTCGCATTTTGGAGCTGCCGGGATGGATGCACCGTGAGGCGCTCCGATCTGCCTTTCGCTCTCTCTTTCGAGTGGAACGTGTTGGGCTGCTCCGCCACTCGAGCTCTCCACGGATGAATGCCTTTCCACCATAGCGGTCTGATCGATTCAGCGATCGATACGTGCTGAATTTACACCCATTGAAAAGCCATTTTGCGCGTTTTTGGATAAGTGACGCACTGCCGATCTGCCAACCGATTTCACCCGTTTTTTGTATTGGGTTCAATGCAAAGATCATACGAACGTGGACAAAAACATCGAAACCGCGAGTGAGCGTGGGTGGACAGTACATATATATACACACGGAGTGCAAAAATAATGCAAACTGGATTCCCGCCCGGTAAAGGTATATGTATATATATATAGCATATTGAGCGAGGTAATGGCATGCATTTTGCATGTATAGAGGGGCGCAAGCGCATAATGTGGAGCTCGATCGTGACTCGCCGACGCGGTTCTCCTCCTCGCGAGCTTTTTCGCGCTACATGTATACGTATATTATATTATGTGTACATCAGATGTATACTTTGTACAATACAGGAACGTATCGCGATCGTTATGGAGCCTGGGCTTCTCTCGTGTACCGATTACGTGAGTGTCGACGATTAGCATTCGGTGTAGCACATTGGCTGTGTCTATGCACCTAAGTATTACTGTACCAACCAATGATTGGGATGTTTGAGGATTGTGTGATACGTACTTACAAGAAAAATGCGCAAATTACTGTTCCTTTTGTTTTATTCCTTTTGTACATTTTTTAGGGTAATTTAATCGCAAACTGATAAAAAAATGGTTTGTAATGTGCATCAACCTTCAACTCGTACTCTCTTCCTCTGTTTTGCAACAACAGGTACTCACGGCCGAACCGAAAGCTCACTACCTACTGCAAACATGTTTTCTTCAAAAGAAGATCAAACATTTGCTCTCCCGATAAAAAAAAAAAAAAAAAACTCGATCGTAATGTTTTATCGCGTTGAAAAACAAGATAAGAATGGAAATAAAAAAAAAAAAAACGTATAAGCTGCTGCCAGTTGTACATCGCCTCCTAGACAATTAACCTGTTTTTTTTTTTCATGCATTGATTGAAAAACTCCTAGAGAGAGAGAAAAAAAACAACAAAAATATTTGAACACGCATGCAGGGGTGGATCACCGGAACTTGTAAATCTTGAGCTTGTATCGCAAACAAAAGTAAGTGATGACGTGCAAAACGACGTAAGTGCTGACCAAGACCAACGGCGATGACCAGTAACTCGTTGGGCTGACATTGAGCATCGACAAAGTCGCCTTTGGCGACGACAGGTGACAATAATCGGACAAGCATTTCATGCGCGGTCTGTCAAACCTGAAACACAATCATTGTTGTATGGTTACCGGTTTTTTTTTTTTTTTACAGCAAAAATACACCTTTGAAACAACTAGCTCACCCGAATATGGATATCATGAAAGTGTCGTAGGCGTACTTGAATATGGAAACATCGTACGTCCAGTCCAGTATGGGCAGTACATCCGCCCTGCGCATAAACATCCCGCTGAACAGCACGGGGGGCATTATTGAATACGGACCAATGAACACCACGTTCTACGACGAAAAAAAAGGAAAATTTGTAAAAAAAAAAAAAATGTGGAGTAGATACGTTAAAAGGTGTGAGACCATCCTTACCCTGACGTTGAGTAGTACGCTTATCAGTAGCCCCATGGCCTGATTGACGAGGGCTATGGCAACGCTGTTGAACACAAGGTAGCCGAGCCTGTGGTACTCGGGTAGCTGATCGCTCATGTGCCAGGTTATGACGGTGTAACCCGAGACGGCGATCGACACCAAAATGAAGCCCATAATTTTTGTCGCTATGTATATCGAGTGCAACTTGTACCACTTGTTGAAATGTTCCCTGGTTATTTTTGGCAGCTCCTCCGGGACTGAAAGCAATTGATGCCGGAACAAGACCTATTTATCCGCACTTGTCCAATAAATATTCAAGACATTGGTACTTGTCTCGTGACTCCGAGGCGTTTAAACGAAAGGTATGAAAAACACTGTCAAAGTTATGAAATATTCATGCGACTTACAATGAGTTGGAAGAATTTTCAATCGAGTTTTCGCAGTCTCGCGGATACTTATACACGTATCGGTGGTGATAAGTGAAACGCGACAATTTATTGCATTATGGATTTATAAAGTGCAACATCTCGGTTACCGCGGCAAATAAACATTTATCATCTCAATTGTGAAACTCATAAATACCAGAAGTACCTCAATCATGAAAGATAAAAATACCAGGTCTATGAAGCTACATTGATTGGTTGTACTTTGTTGTCAAAGGTGTATTTTTGCTCCTCGTACAAACAACTGCGTAACATCGTGATCGATAAATCTCGACTCGTTCGATGTAACTTTTGTCCCCGAAAATAAAAAAAACACTCCATCAAAGTTTTTCTTTCCCAAAACCAACATAACGTGTACACCCTACATGTGATCAGCGCCGCGTTGATGGCGCAGAACGAGATGAATATCAAGTTGAAGTTCATCTGCTTGACGTTTTCCAGAGACCGCGCCGCGTCTTGTCCCACCTTTTGAAACGTCAACCCAGTGACGATCGCCATGACGAGATGCGCCACCAGAATCTCCATTATGTACATCTGCGAACCGACCAACAAACCCTCAGTGATTAGGGACCACCTGATGGGGAAAAAAAAAAAAAAAAAAAAAATAGTTACCCTGTCGCGGTAGGTGACCCGCATGTACCGCCAGAGCAGCACGCGAATCTGCGCCAAAGTACCGCTCGCGTAGCGCCTGCCCGACTCCTTCCCTCCGCTCATCTCGAGCAGTGCCGATTTCGGCGAGTCTAACACCAGCCGAGCGTCCGTCCCGGGGTTCCGGTACCTAGAGCTGCTCCCGTTCTTGATGGCCTGCGACATCCTGGCTGTGTGGTCGCCGTACTCCCCACTCGCCGCCTCCAGCACTGCGTGGGACACAAAACGCACACTTTTATGCGTGTATGCGTATACTCATCGCGGTCGCGCGCGTCAAACTCACGGAAATCGGCGGGGTTGTGGTAGTTGGGGCAACATAGGCCAAGCGCGTTGAGGTACGGCCGCACGTTGTCCGGACTGCCCGTGTAGACGCAGTGGCCTTTGGCGATCACGTAAAGGTTGTCGAGTAGGGCAAACAGACTGGCGCTCGGCTGGTGGATCGTGCAGATGATGGTGCGACCGGAGTACGCCAGGGACTTGAGCAGCTCGACGCACTGCCTTGTAGTGACGCTGTCCAAGCCACTATGTACGCAATACATTCGCCGGGTGGAGCGATTTGAAAACGGTATAACTGGACAACGCGAGTACGCGGTGTGTTTTTTTCATGGCGATTTTAACGCCTCGGAAGTGGGTTATCACTTACGAGAATATTGGTTTTAATGATAAACACATTTTTTTTTTACCTTTCGAAAAAGAAAATTAACAAAATCTCGAGGTGGCAAAGCTGCGTTAGATAGTGCAAGAAAAAAAAAAAAAAAGAAAAAAAGTTTAATAAAGTACTCATTTTTTCGCGTACAAGAGATTACTGAGCGCGTATTTCATTTCAGGCATCGAAATCTCTGTGGACTACGAAATAACATCCGTGTTATTCAAATGATCCTCGGCAATGTGAATAATTTTATATAAGCAATCAAATCACCTCATGATCATTTATATTTTTACCGAAGTAAATACTTTTGGACATGTAAAAAAAAAAAAAAAAAAACAATGTAGAAAAGATGTATACGCGAGACTCGTGATAAATTGCAACGTGTTATTCAAACGTGAAGTTTAACGTAAATTTTTCAGTTAACCCGTCCAAGAATTCATTAGCATTGGGATTTTTTTTTTTTTTTTTTTTTTTTATATAGGTATAACTGACCTCGTGGGTTCATCAAAAAACATGATCGGCACATCGCTCACTAATTCCATAGCGATGGCGAGCCGTTTTTTCTGCCCGGTGCTGAGACTGCCCGCATACGTCGATCGGACTTCGTGCAAGCCCAGATCTCTCAGCAGCACGTTTATCTGAAAAAATGATAATGATTTTTTTTTTTTTTTTTTTCAATTGTTTTAAAGTTCATTCCATGACGATAAGCACAGTGTATTGCAAAGGCTGCACGTACTCTTTTCCTCTTGTCCGACGAGGATGCGCGGAGTTTGAGCTCAGCCGCTACGTGCATGGACTCCTGGACGGTCAGCAGATCGTGCATCACGTGATTTTGCATAATGTAAGCCTGCGATCGGCGGAAGGCGCTCCGATTCCGGAGGCTCCCGTTAATCATGATGTCGCCGCTCACAGATGTGGTTCTTGCGTTGTGAATTATTTATATATATTTTTTTTTTTATATTTATCGAGTGGGACAAAAGGAATGAAATTAGTGCTCGGACGAGGGACTCACACGAATCCGGCCAAAATATCCATGAGCATGGTTTTTCCGGCACCAGAAGGTCCCATGATGGCCGTGAGCTCTCCCGCTCGGAAATTGCCGCTCACGTTGGACAGTAATTTTTTCCGTTCTGTAAAAAAAAAAAAAACACCGCGAGTGATATGTCATCGGATGATGACTTAGAATCTGTTGCAATTGGCTTGATAACAACAGCATCGTCATTTCGGTGCGTAATCTTTTGGCGGGATGAAACTTAAATAATATACGCGCGCACGGTACAGGTGGATTATCCATCAATCGTTGAAGAGATTTTCAATTAAATACGATAAGATTTTTTTAATTGATTTGATTTATTTTTTCTGATTCATAATTACGGGTGCGTCTTTGAATGAAATGTGCATCGTTTACCAGACGAAAACAACGAAGATCTGACACTGTAGCTTATTTCACTGAAAGACAAATCGAGGCGCTTTGCGTTATTCAAGGTAACAAGTTTCCCATCGTCGCGATTATTGATCACTTTGGCGTCCACCTCCAAGGCTAGCTCTGCCTTTGAAACGTCCATCATCGATTTTTAGACTGTTTTTGTCCTGCGATTCATTGATATTCATCAACTCGCCCAGTTCAACTAAAACATTCACGATACAATATTTCAAAAAATTAAGGATAATAAATATTTGTGGTTTTTTAAAGGAAGATCGGCGAAAAAAAAACAATGATCCGCTTGTATTAGGTAGAAATAGCAAATTTAGAAATTTTAATTATTACAAACAAGTTGAAGCAATAGACTTTGATAGTTACACTGATGACTAAGTTGATTGCATTAACTTGGAATTTGCAACTATCAAGCATTAATAATATTTATTAAAAAACGTTTTCTTGGTGACACCTACCAAAAAAAAAGTTTTCAAAACTTACCCTCACGAAATTGAGTTATTTTTAGCAACAAGCCCACAAAACGCAAGTCTAAATACCCGCAATCCTATCGTCCGCGAGTGTCGAATGCGACTGCAATGCCATGTATAAGCCGATCATTCTGACTCGCGTGCACGCGAAAACTGCCACCGGGAAATAGATGTTTCTTTCTCTGAATCCGAATAGACGATTCTTGCTAGAAAATTATATAAGGCATTTAAACACAGAGTGCCGTGGTGACAAAAAAACAACAACCAGATGGTTAGACATTTAAAAAAACATGCTCGATGTAAAAACAAATCTAGAGATGGAGTTTTGAAAATAATAATTATCATTCTGAAGTTATGCAAATTTTGATTAATTTTTTACTCTCTACTATACCACAAGCAGGGATATACAATTAACAGCACTATTTATTTCCGTCAATGCAAGTAACTCACTTTTCCCTTTGGTTTTTATCCTATATTTTAAAAGATTAATTGTCACGTGGCTGAAGCCTTTTTATTCTTCGTAAGTAATTGACACAGGTCGATTGCGTTGTTTGGCGGGATTTTTCATAAATGAATTGCACTATAAAATACAAAGAAAATTTAAAATGGAATTAGCTTATCATACAAATATAATCAAAAGTAATGCAAATGTAATTAAGTTTAAAACTACTTATTTTTTTTTTTATACTCTGAAAAAATACATTTATGCCAAAAACTTTATTCGTTTTTAGTTAAGACAAAATAAAATTGCATGTAGTTTTGGAATATCCCTTACATAAATTATACTTTGTCGTATAGATTTTTTTAGAAAAAATATTTATAAATTAATACTCGATTATTCACACGACGATATGTCGTTAAAACTGAAAATTGTCTTGAAAAAAGCATTAGTGTAATTCTTGGTAACATGAATGTTTTCAAAAGTAAGATTTAAACTATGTTTATACGTTAATAAAGACAAAAAGAATGAACGAAATGGTGTGCTCCTTATGTAATGTGGTATGCTTATTGGATTGTATAAAAGAGTTTGAAAGGAAGCGCGTCTTCAGCACAACTAATTTGTTTTAAAAAAGAAATTGCATGTGCCGTTCACCCACCGGAAAGACTCTCCCGAACCTCCTAAAAAAAGTTATGGGTCGCTGTTTTAAATCGCGATTTGATTGGCCGTCGATGTTTTACTTCATTGGGAAGTTTGTACGTCTTGCCTTTTGCCACATACAGGTATACTATTGTATTCTATTTTGGTGGTAAGCGATTACCTACATTATCAAAGGAAAGCAAATACTATTATACACTTACTAATTGGTTATCGATAACGAATAGACAACGCTGCCATGATTGAGCCTCCGACCGCGTGGCGGCAATGAGTCAAATAATTCATAAATATCATTAAGGTTGGCTCCCGCAAGTGGCGAAAAAAGTGTTTGGTTAATATAAATAGACGAATCAACTTTTTTTCGTCAGAGATGTGTGCACACTGGCTCTGACTCACCCACGTGTACGGCTCGGTTTGAATGGTTTTCTACTGTTGAAAGACGTGTAGTAGTAGCCCACCGGGACCGTTCTCGCACAGGTAAGTATAAGGTAAGTATAAGGTAAGTAAAAGGTAAGTTGAACGTGGGTTGGCTTGCCGGTGAGTACACATTTTTTTTTTTTTTTTGCAATTCTATTAAATATTTATTCGTTATTTATAAAAAAACAAGTGTCAATAAGGGACGCAACTAGTTTTAATTATAAAAATAATTGTTTATCCAACTAACTAAAGGAAGTATCAAGGAAAACGTGGCAGTAACATCTTTATTCACCGTTTTCAAAACTATCAATGCCAATAATTATTTAGCATGAAGCAGCCCGGGCACATGGGTTTGTCCAAATATTAATTGACACATCCATACATCATACTGCTCCTTCTACCTTTAATGCAAATTTGTCAATGTACTTGAAAAAATCTCGGCTGACTTAAACATTGCTAATCAATTGTTCTTAAACATCTTTGTGGCATACATAATTGTTAAAAGAATCAAAACAGATTTACACAAAATAGTTGTATTTATTTATGTTGTTTTCACAATTCAAATACAAACAATAGAAATAAAGATAAATACATTTTGTTTATTGCTGTTCAACTTCATTGTGTTTTTTTTTTTTTCTCTGACTTGGCATTTCAGTTACATGCTTTGCACTTTCATAGCCTAAATATTGTGAGTCACATAGTACCTCACGATATTACATTATAATATTATATTGTATAATTACATGTAGAAAAGATTTTTCGTTCGGCACCGTGACATGTGAATTTAAGTATAGTTTATCTACATTCTATATGATTTTTTCATCAAATTACTAGGACATATTCACTGAGTTGATTTAATCGAAAAAATCTTATTCAACGATCTGCTATCGCAAACAATTTTTTTTCGTTTTCATTTTATTGTATGACACGTACTTTTCTGTTAATATACAGCTAAGTGAAAAAACTATATCAAATAATTCAACTACTCGTGTCATATATTATTGCATGGCTTTTTATATATTATACATTAAAACAATACCAAAATTTCAATTTAAAAAAGTTACCAAACCAGAGCTCTGGAGTTGATTACAGTATTCAGTTTTTAGCACTAATATTTATGTCAATAATTTTGATTCATTCAAAAATTTATTGCTTACTACATTATGTACATGCAAAAGTTTCAAAGTAAATATTTGTGAAAATCATCTGTATTAATTTCTACATCTCTTTATAACATTTTGATTTCACAAATGCATTTTAATCATTCATCTTTACTTGTTAAATTAGTTTAATTTGTTTCTTCTAGCCCATGGTACCAACTTTTGCACTTTTATGACTCTTTGGTAATTTCTGCACTTTATTACTTTTTATCGCTGACGAATATTTTTTGTCCTTTCTTATTAAAAGCTTATCTTTATGAATGTACTGTGTTGTACTGGTCAGAAATTATTTTTTCAAACGATATATACTTTTTACACGTAATTAATTTTGCATCAGTAAATTGTTTACTTTTTATTTATTCATTACAAAGTTACTATTTTAAAACATAAGCATAAAAATAATATATCTACAACATATTATTTTATGTACCTTTAATCATCTGTACAATATATTGTTTAGTACAAGTATTTATAAAATTTTGTTAGAATTTAAGCTAACTTTCTTTAATGAACACAAGAAATATTGACAATATTTCCCAGTCTTCTATCATTTTAAATTTTCAGAATTTTTCAAGAATACTTCCATCAATTTTTAAATGATGCATGAGCTATGAAATTATGAAAAAACAAAAAAAAGCAAATAATGACAATAAGCGTCATGATACCAACTAGCTCTTACTGGTGATCGTATGCATAACAATTATTTTATCGTCAGTAGTTTTCACTGGCATTTCTGTTCTTTTACGCACTTTCACTCGAACCACTTTTATACCACTTTTTCATCAACAGACTCATTCAAACTTTACGGTGAAGGTTATCTTGAAGTAACATCTTTTGCAAGCAAACACTGCTTGTATCGCGATCGTTATCGTAGCTTCATTTTCAAGCGTATGACCGAGTAAGCCATCACATCCAGAACAACGTACAATCCGACGAGGAACAGCACAGACACCAAGTAATTCGAGTTCTTCATGTCCACCGCGTCCAAGAGCGTCTTTGGCGAAGTGTAATGACAATAATCCTTGGAGCACTTCATCTTTGGTCTGTCGTACCTGAAACGTATACATTTAAACACCATTTTATTATTATCCAGAACTAATGACGATCAAACGAATGATCGAAGCCAGTCGAGTAGTACCCGTAAATCGCAACCATGGCGCCTTCGAAGGCATACTTGAAGAACGACGCGTGAAAGAGCCACTGGAGGTAGGGGTGGGCGTCCCGTATGTGCACGAAAAATCCGCTAAAAACGACGAAGGGCAGTATGGCGAAAGGCCCAAATATCACCCCGTTCTGAAACAAAATGACCCAACCATGCGATGATAATTCTCTTGAAACTGTTAAACTGACGATTTTAGACTCTCACCTGTACGTTGAAGATGGTGCCCAAAATCAGGCCGACCATCTGGGCGACGAGACTGGCGAGCAAGTATATCAGCAGACACAGTCCCAGCCTCCTGAGCTCCGGTATCTGGCCGCTCATCTGGTAGAAAATCAACGTGTACGTCGACACGGCGACTATCTGCACCGGGAGGTCGATCAGTTTGTTGGCCACGTAATACGCGGGCAGCTTGTACCAGCGGTTGAAGTGCTCGCGCGCCAGAATCGGCAACTCTTCCGGGACTGAAAAAAAACAACCAACCATCAGTCGACCCATACACGCACTTGCATCAAACATAACGATACAACAACTCACAGGTTATTATCGTGGTGTTGAAGGCGTTGTACATCAAGGTCATCGTGTTGAAGAATATCAAGTTGAAGTTGTCGATGGCGTAGGCCGCGTCTTGGCCGATCTTGTAGAATAAACAACCGACGAGGAACGACAGCAAAAAGTGCACCGCAAGCCTCGAGTAAACAAGCACCTGAAGCGTGTACAAACCATCGATACAAATTGTCGATTCAATAATTTTACACGTAGATATTTATAATATACCGACCCTGTCCCTGGAGAGTTTGAGCGCGTTGCGCCTGAGCAAAATGCACAGCTGCTTGAAGGAGCCCCTGGCGTAGTACGCCGAGCTCGAGGCGCCGATCTCGTGGAGAACGGCGTTTATGGGCAACGGCAGCTTTGGCAGCCGATCTATCCCCAGGGAAGCGAGTTTGCGGTCGAGGTTCGGCGCGTCCTCGCGCGTGCCCCGCCAGCGTTGCGAGCGTCCGTTCTGCGCGGCCTCGATCATCCGGGGCACGTGCTCGCCGTGCTCGCCGTTTATGATCTCTAGAACTGATCGGAGGATCGGTAACGCGGACCCATTGGGACGTGGCTACACGTATATGTACTCACGGTAATCGGCCGGGTTGTGGTAGGTGGGGCAGTGGAGGCCCAAGCTTCGGAGGTAGGGGACGAGGTTCCGCGAGCCGCCGGAGTAGACGCAGCAGCTGTCGGCCACGACGTACAAGTGGTCGATCACGTCGAACAGGACACCGCTTGGCTGGTGGAGGATGCAGACTATGGTGCGGCCCTCCCGCGCCAGGGACTTTAGAATGCCGATGCATTGACGCGAAGCTACGCTGTCGAGGCCGCTGTATTTAAAAAAACAATTTTTTTTTTTTTTTTTTTCATTCATTTCCTTCCAAGTGAACGATGGTATATATATATTTTGGTATACCTGGTGGGCTCGTCGAAGAACATGATTGGCGGGTTGCCGATGAGCTCCAGTGCTATCGCCAGTCGCTTTTTTTCGCCACCGCTCAGGTTCTTCGTCCTCGACGCTCGCACCGCCTCCAGACCCAGCTCCTTTATTATGACGTCGATCTTTAATTGAAAAAACAAACGTGTCTCAATTCGACTCTCCAGGCTTTCGAGAGTTCAAAGTTCAATTTGACTGTGGTGGCGCTGATTGTACTTTGTATTACATTCGGCGTCACCTCAGTCAAGTTTTGCGCCTACGCGTATGCAACCGTTGGTACCTCGGCGCTGTACCTGAAGTATAGTCGGCGGTATCGGACACACACAATTGTCGGTCGTTTGTGACTCAATTGATTCGAACGCGGTGTTCGAACAATGGAGTCATGGAAATTTAAAACTTTGGTGAAAAAATACGTTGACTCTCGCTGCCAAGTTCAGTGCGCGAGGCTATACGTATGTGTATGCAAGTCTGCCCGTCCATATCTCAGGGCAATTTTCTCATTTCACTCGTGCGCCATTTGAAGCGACCAGTTATCTCCGAAATGAGAAAATTATTCAGCGAGCTTCTCGTGGCTCCTTTGTGTTGCTTGTATTCTCTCCGGGATTGATAAAAGGAGCGAACCGTCGGAAGGTCAATAAATTGCGTAAAAGTTTCGGGACACCCGGCAAACAATTGAGCCGTTGCTAAAATGATGATTGTTTTTTGGCTTACGCTGTGGTGCTTGGCGGCTGCCGAGGAGTCGAGCTTGAGGTCTGCCGCTATCCTCATGGATTCCTCGACGGTGAGCAGAGGCTGCAGGTTCCCGTCTTGCATTATGTAGGCCGAGGAGCGGCGAAAGGCAGCCAAGGTCCGCACTCTGCCGTTCACCCGCACTTCGCCCGTTACGTTGGACTTTCTGCGCAAACGTTGGGGATCATCGATCTCAACATGGGGAAATTTTTGGTTTATATCATTCGAGAGTTTACCTGAACCCGGCCAGGATGTCCATCAGCTTGGACTTGCCAGCTCCGGACGGGCCGATGATCGCCGTCAATTCTCCCGCTCGAAATTCCCCGCTTACGTTTGTCAGTAGTTTCTTTCTCTCTGAAAAAAAAACCAAGTGTATCCTAAACCATATTGTCAGCTATTTGTTCTTCACTTGGAAAATCATATGTTTATTTTTTTTTTTTTTCGTGTTTCATAACAAGGTGTTTTTTTTACTTGAAAAAGTTTTAATTTCAATGAGGCTTTATCAAGTCTAGCGTTTGTTCGTCCATCGAATTTCGTGATGATTAATATTTTATCGATTCAGTAGTTTCTCAAAGATTTGCTGAAAATATACTGTGGTGTGATTGACGCACGACCTACCCGTCCCCAACTTTAGGTTGATTTAGGAAATTTCGTGAAAGCAAAATTTCCAACTTGTCCAAATAACACATCAGAATTCGCTGTGATCAACAAGGAGCCGCTAAGTAACTTTGTTTTTAACTCGTCGCGAAACTCGCGCAAGTAACTCCTACAATATAATCATATGTCTTTGTGTCGTCATTATTTTATTAGTCGATTCGATTACTTATGATTTTTTTAAATTTAATTCGACACTTCAACCGAACGCTTTCCACGTTTGTCACAAATTTGAGTAAGAAAGAAACCATGCTAATAAATTTCCTACGATTGCAACATACATTTTTTTTTTTTCCAATGACAGCGGTAACCGTACGTTAACTCACGGAACGTCCATCAAAAGTACAGAGGTAAAAACGCATGTTACAGGTGTGCGCAGCATGTGGACATACCTGTTATTGCACATAAATCATTGGCCAAACTCGTTTTGCATTTGAGCATTACTATATAGCAAAATATACGTACGTACGCCAAAAGCGTATATACATAGTATATACTATATATGCGACTAGAATGACAACGATAATACGTGCGCAGTACGTGTGGGTAATGTAAATTAAAGACGAGCCCGCAGTGGACGAGAAAAAGACGTTTCGTCGCGGTCGAGTAGCACACGTATATGTCAATAAAAATAAAATACCTCGATCTTGTTGAAATTAAACCCAATTGCCCGGCGCGGACCCAATTGACTTATTGTATTTCAACATGTAATCCCATTAGAGCCCATTCGAACGGCTGTCTTTGTTTTTCCTCTCGCGCACGAGCACATGTTTTACCGAGTAAAATAGACACGCCACGCCAAACAGTCGCGATTTCTATATTTATGGGTATACATATGGTTCATGTCCAAGATGCAAGCACTGATGGCTGGGAAAACAAAAATAAAACGACACCATTTCGGATTGAGTAACGCAAATTGAAGTAAGAACAGTTTCCGCAAGAAATATTGCGATCCGAACAATACGTATACCTATACCGACGCATCTCGAGTAAAGGGAACTTCGAATCGCAACATCATCGAGCGGGCAAGGTGATAAGGAACTATATGGGTGTAGTACTCGTTCCGCGTGACATCTCTTTTTTTTTTTTCTGTATTTTTTGGTCACTCTCGAGCGACGATCATCTCGAGGTGATAAGCTGCGAAGCGCGAGCAGAGCGAGAAAGAGACAGAGAAATGATGGCATCTTCTCCCTTTTGAGGCGGTACTTACGAGGTGACCACTACAACTTCGGCTCGCGAGTATAATATGATGTATGCATAATAGCGTTTAATGACGCTCACGTGACGGGCTGCGTTGGTTATATATATATAACAGTTATATTTGTATAGTAATAGCAGAGTTACTTGTACGATGCCATGTGCTGCGGCTCTAGCTTGGGTGGGTTATTTTGATATTTTTATGGGGATACGCGTGATCTATTTCGATGTATAACGAGTCTTTTTCAGACAACTAATTATGTACGTGTAATAAGTATGCTACTTTTGTACTTTAACGTGATGAAAGAAGAATCGTTTGATTACATTTACTTCGGAATTAAAGGTGATTTCATTTAAAAAATGATAATTTGATTTTTATTTTAACACGAGTAATATTTTGTATTTTTTTTTATTTATTTTTTTTTTCATTGAAAAAAGAGAGAAAGAAGATGCTACGTGCGTTTTATTCTGGAAAGTGGGGGATGTGCTTGAATGGTGAAAATTTATCTTTTTTATACAACTATATAATTATGTCCCTACTTTTTTGAACAAAATAGTAATTTGTTGTGCAACACTTTTTTCCTTGTATTATATCTCTATATCAAACTAAAAATCTAGATACGACCCTTATCTATCGAAGCATCGATATAGCTATTGGATTTTCGTCACATCGATTACCTTAACTAATTTTAAACGAGTACGTATAAATACCCCATTAAAAAATTTTTACATTTTCAAGTAAAGTATTATCAGTCCATAACTTATAAATACAGTGGTTTACACGGAAAATGCATCGTTTTTTTAAATATAGTCTTAAAAAAAAAAATGGCTCATTTATGCGGATTGAAATACTAGTACAGAATAACTTAAATTTGAATACTGTAAGTACTGCATTTATACAATGAACCTATTGATACAAGTATTGCTGTAGTAAAAAAAGACGCGGTAATTTGAAGCGCGAATCTCGGAATATATTATCTAGTGAGATTTTGTGTTCAAGTGTTTCGCCCACCCGCTCTCTCACACTTTGGAGTTAATCGCCCCTCTGTTCGCACGAAGTGTGGGTAAAGATTAAATTGAAAAAAAAAAAAAGTCAGCGACCGAATTCTTATCGATACGACCTCATTGATAGTGACCGCTCTATAAATTCCACGCACGGACGCTAATGAACAAAAGAAAAAACCCGATCATCAATTCGGGCTTCCCCCCATTAATTATTGCTGCGCTGTGCCGAAAATGAATCCACGAAATTACAACAGTTTACATCGAGTCTGCGTGTCATTCCGCGGCTCGGACAATAAAACGCTATTAGGGTACACACCACTCGAGCGTACAAGAAAACAATTTTCATCATCCGACGTGGCGAAAATTTTGTTTGCCTGAATACTCAAAAAACTGCACGGCTTGTTGTCATCGTTACACCGCTTTTTTTCTGAATATCGCACGTATACGGTAGGGTACACTTGTAATGTACAATTGCAAATAATTCCAGGACTCGGACGCTCGACAAATTTCATCGCGGAACATAAAGCATACCAATCGTACAAAATAATCGAGCATTGAAAAAAAAAGAAAAAAAAAAAAAAAAAAAAAAAAAAAAAAAAGAATTATCTTATCGCGACACTGTTAATTGCTTTTTGTACAGTTGATTTTATTTTTATTTTTTATTGATATGGATTCCCAAATGACTGCCGCAAGCAGCGCGACGATAAAAGCACTTGATGCAAGGAATTCCTCGGAATATCAGTCCCAGTCGACACACCCTCGCGTCCCCTGTACATATAGACACACCGCGAGGACAAACCTTGAAAGCGGAAGGAAAATCGTCCCTCGTGGAAGATCCGGTTGCGCACGACGTAGGTGAGATCGTCGAAGGTGAGATTGAGCTGGTTGGCCCGGGCCAGGGGAGCCGCGCCGGGCGACGACATCCTCGGGGGAGTCTCGCTTTCTCTCTTCTCACCAGTACAAGTACCCCTTGGCCCTTCTGAATTTGGAAAATTTTTGTTGCATTCACCCGTTTTACAGGGGAAACGGCCCAAAGGGAGGCTCTCACCTGCAGAGCCGGGACTCCCGACCCATGGCCGTTTTGCTACCGATTTTTCACCGATCGCTCGCACATTTACAACCGTCACCACCAAACAAAGCACATAACGCTCGTTTCCCTAAGACAAAGTGGCCATCGCGAAAACTCTCGCGGCGAGTTGCACACTTTATAGATCGACGCACTAGCAAAACGGGGGTGAAAAAAGCGCGAACTTATATCTCTCACGAAGCACGTGGCAAGAGTCGAGCGGCTGGCTCGGCTACGCGAAGTCGACTGGAAACAAAGTGCAACCGATGCCCACGGACAAAGTTGCTCCCTGGCATCCGTCGGGTCTAGCTACTGTCGTCATACGCGCGTTATAGCGCTGTACTATCACAGCGCGAGAACAAATCGTATACTACGCGCAAATGTGTGTGTGCGCGCAGCCAGCCGGTTGTCTACGCGCACAATTATAGTACCGATACATTACGCGCTTGTTCATTTGCCCGTGATGTGCGTACATTGGAGGAGATGAAAAAAAAAAAAAAAAAAAATGAACAGCTGTTATCGTGTACGCTCGTGCGGAGGTGTGGGAGTGAGAGCTCTTTCTCTTTCGGTATTTGCGAGCGAGGGGGTTCGATGGCAGCTGAGATTCTTTTTTTTTTTAATTGCTCGTATCTCGTTCGGATCCGTTGAGATTTTTGGGGCTGTTCTTTTTTTTTTTTTTTTTCGTTAAGTTTATCACCGATTTCTTCGAGTGTCGATCGAGCCTGACCTTTGTAGGTATGATCGAGTCGTAGAATTTATATTGCAATCGTTCAGTGACTCTGATGCTGAGGTGCAATCTTTTCCTTGCAAACAATAGTAGCTGACGCGGTTGAATAACCGCGCGTCGAAATTAATTCGCCCTCGGATGGAGATAAACATCAAGATAAACTCAGGACGATGAACGATTAAAGGGAAAATAAAAAAAAAAAAAAAAAAAAAAAAAAAAAAACGTTTCTCGCGAACCGCTTCATCCATCATCGATTCACCTTTGAGACGCGTTCGCTCGTTATACTTAACTTTAATTAATTACACGTCATCCACGTCACGGCCGAATGCATTTTTTCACGCTTCGTAGTCCCGATTACTTATTTCTCGCATCAGAATGAAAATACAGAAGGAAAAAAAAATAATTATTTTTAAAACTATCACCAACGAACTGATCGTACCGCGAATACTACACACTGCGAGGGTATGAAAGAAAAAAGTACGTATACTCGTTAATTTCGCAAATCCAATTCTCGCGCCCTAAAGGCAATATCAACTTTGTTCGACCCTTACCCTTTGGTGTAACCACATGCATACAATTATAGCGCAAAAGTATAGTCAATGTATACAGTATCGATCTTATCAGCCACTTGGCAGTAGTCCGTCGGAATATTATAAATAATCGTTCGTCCGCTTCGCTTCGCCGGCCGTACGTATACTATAAATACACGCCCTCATCCCAAGCTATATAGCTGCTGCAGTTCGAACGGAACAAGTGCACGTATAGGCGCGCACATCGTAGCGACGGCCGGCTGGTTGGTTGCAATTCGCCGATTAGTCAATTAGTCAAGGTCCTCGTGGAGATAAGTAAGTATTAGACGCCCGGGCCGTTTGCGCTTTTTAGATGCAAAAGGGTTTTCAAAAAAAGTGCGTTTTCTTTATGTCTCTTGTGGGTGTATAGGTGCTCTCGAAGTGCAGAGTTTTCAAGGTTGCAAGAAACCCTTTTTGCCAATCTCGCAACTTCCTTCTGCTGTATCTTTTCTTTTTTCTCTAATTTGTAATTTGTAAAACTAAGGTTGTCCTTTTCGCGCAATACCGTTAAATTAAATTTTTTTTTTTTTTTGTTGAATACATATTGCGAGCGAAAGAAAATCAGGTGCTATAAATATGCATACTTCATAATATCCTAAACTTGAAAGTAAAAAAGTAAAATCGTTAAAAAGTAATTTCAACACTACTCGTACCTCTGTACTTATCAAGTACAAGTAACAGATAGTTATAGTTATATCATGCATGCACTCGCAGCCTTGTGCTTGACCGGGGGTATTGCGGACATGTGTGTCTTAATAGATTTAATTTACACGTATATATGGACCTCCATGTAAATGAAATAATACATTTTATTGTTCTAACAAGTTTTATTATCTTCACCTTTCAGCTATTTATAATGAAGTAAACTCGCGCAACTGCCAAGTTCTTTGAACAATTAGATGTAAGAATATGTCAATCGTAATTTGGATTTGGTTGAAACAGCCGTAAGAATTTCAACAAAGTTACCTAGTGATTTTTTAATCAAAAATTTTTATGTATCTGCTTTAATCACTTCTTAAAATGAAATTATCGAATTCCAGTTGTATCTCCTTATTTGTAATGCTCTTTCTAGTATGGACATATTGTGATCTTGTTTGTAAACCATGTATGTTTCAAATTATTGTAACACCACTACTAAGCTAATTGAATTACTTTCATTGCAGGCAGTTGTGACCTGAACCGCCTTTTCTGTTATAAATAAACGATATTTATATTATGTATATTAAATCTATGAATAAACTTTTTTTGTAATCTTACGCATTTATATAAAGTACAACTTCTTTTTGTATCCTGTAAATTGCGATCAAATGTTTTCAAACGTCGCAAATTGCACGTGGAATCTTTTTTATTAGATTTATAGCTTGTATAAAGGAGAAAACTGACTCCCCCCCCTTAATATAATATATTTTCAGGTGACACATATTCATCGTTGGTAAGAATTTAGTTTGAAAATTTTAATTTCATTTTTTGTATAACACAAACACCAAATGTATAATTACTTTTAGAGGAATTTTTGTTACGAATAATATATAAACCACACCATTTATTTCTCGTAAATGGCGTGCTCACTTATTTTACTACACTCTAATAATGCGTTTTACAAATGAAATATTTTTTCTTATGCACAAATGGCCACTATCTTTCTCGAGATTACCTATAGTTATAACATACTTTATGAGCTAATTTTATATACTCAATAATACATCATGATATGATAAAATAATGAATAACAACTTTTTACTATCAAATAATTTAAAAGTTTATTCAGTAATTACAAAAAGGTTTGATAAAACCCAGAAAATTCACTTACGCATCTACGTAGTATACAATTTTTTGATTAATTTACGACTAGTACTTTACTAACTTGTTTCACCAATACATTCTGACAAGTATCTCTTTCGAGCCTTAATTTACAATTTTTAAGTTCTCATAACTTAAAGTCAAAATCTATTTTACTTTTTCTATAATAAGTATAACAAGCGGCAAATGAAAAGGTCCACGAGATATTTTGTCCTTAACCATAGAAATTATTTTTAACTCATGATAAATACTGAAATACTTGCACATCGCGCAAAATCTAAGGATAATTATTTAAATGAAGAAAGAAAAATAAATCTTACAAACGTGTATTAATATTCTAATTGATTTTAGATAAATGTAGAATATCATAAAAATCCATAGTTTTCCCAATCTTTATATTTTCACTTTTTTATCATTAATATTAAAAAAATCGATTAAGACATCACTTCTCTTTTCTATTTACACATATTAATAATCATAAAGTGTTGTCAAAAAACTACAAGACGATAATTTACAATACAAATCACGAATGATGTGTTTTTACCTTATGAACTAGAATAATCGCCAATAATTCAAAGCTGTCGCCACAAAAAACACATTATAGTACGATATCAACAAATTTTTACAATAGCTATAAAATATCTATGTATACATAAGTAAAGAGAGCTGGAGAGTATGATTGTTGAAGAAGAACCTTAATTACTCTTCTTCTATCCAGAATCATACAGTAAAATAACGACCAACGCTGCTGTACAAAAATTCAACCTCTCGTTTTCAATTGATTTCTATGGTGATTTTCTGTAACTATGCATACCACCTTAGGTATAATAAATAGTAATCTTTGCGCCATCAATAAAATAGAGCGCAAAACTCTGTGTCAGGGTTCAAACTTACATAATTTAACGCACATGAAAAAAAGGCCATTAAAAATTTATCGGGAACAATAAGGAAGTCCTAACAGTGGTAACGATCGGAAAAACCTGTTTGTATCGAAACTCTCGAAAAGTCACACACACGCACACACACCAGTAGACTGAAAAACGAAACTCGCAATAAAAATTCATAAAAAAGTCACTCATGCTCGTTAAAAGTAAGGTTGAAAACAAAAAACTCGACTCTCGCTTTTCTCCACTCCGACGGCACTTTGTATATGTACAAAATTTACACTAGGCAAGCAAAAAATTGTTCAAAAAAAAAACCTGCGGTAACTCACTCGCTGAGCTCACCGGCGATTGAGCTTGCACCAGAGGGCGCTAGCCGTGAGCAGATGCATGAGCACACCCATGCTGACGATGAGGGTCAGATTCTCAACGACGTTAGTGTTGAGTATCTCCATCTCCTTGAGGAACTTGGTCGGCTGCATGTAGTGGCAGTAGCTCAGATCGTCGGGCAACTGTTCGCAGTAGAGGTTAGTTCTGTTGTGGCCGTAGACGGTCATCAGGAGGCTGTGGAAGCCCGCCCGGAAGTACGAGATGTGGAATATCCAACGAAAGCCCTTGGGTGTGTCGTAGTAACGAATGCAAAAGCCAAACACCGAGAAGAGCACGGCTATGATCGGCCCAGCGAACACGGCAATCTACGATTTGAAAATTCAAAATTTGCAACCTCATCGACCACCGGTAACGCAGGAATCCACAAAAAAAAATCCGCTCCCAGTTTGGTGGCAGCACCAAAATTACCTTGACCGGAGTGGTCGCGCCGATGAAGAAGCCCCACGCCTGGGCGCACAAGCTCGCCGCGATGCTCACGATCATGAACATGAATACCCTCTCGGCCTCGAGGGGCTGGCCGGTGAGCCAGTAACTGACCGCGAGGTACGTGGCCGCGCAGGCAGCCTGGAACGGGACCTCGATAAGGAGCATGCTTATGTAGTAGGGCGCCAGCCTGTACCAGCGGTTGAAGTGCTCCCTCGACAGGATCTGCATCTCCAGTGGAACTGGAGGAAAAAAAAAGAAAAAAGAAAAATTTTAAATAACCGAACGGTTGAAGGGCGCGTGTCGATGGTTGTTCACTCACAGGCCAGCGTCACTGCCATTTTGCCGGTGTAGACGAGGAGCAGCAGCGAGCCGTACAGGTATACGTAGTTGGCGAGCACGCCGTTCGCCCGGTAGCCGCTGCCCATGTATAGGTAACCGAATATTATACCGATCAGCAGGTGACACATCAATCGGACCGCCAGTAGGAAGTAGTCGCGCTTCAGGCTCATCAGTTGGCGCTTGTACAGCAGGTAGCACTGGTACAAGAAGCTCGCGGGCACCGGGGGTGGCTCCTCTTTGCTCAGCTGGTCGTCTTCTTCGCTGCTATCGACTTTTTTAGCTGTAAGATACACGTGGGTATTTTTTTTTAGTTTTCACTCGCGTTCGAATCCATAACAGTAGCGGTTCTGTGCTTATAGGCTTACGTTTGGAATCCAGGAGCGGCTTGATGGGCGGGGCGATCGTCTTCTGGTTCTCGTTGCACTTGTCCACCGCCGCGATCAGTTTGTCGGTCGTGATCCCGTAATCGCCGATCGCCACTTCCAAAACTACGAGTGCAAAGAGAGGGAGTCCATGTAAGCGTCTGTCGTTTGTAATTTACAGTGAGGGAAAAAAAAAAAAAGAAGAAAAGGAATAAATCAACTTACGAAAATCGGCAGGATTGTGGTAAGGGGGGCAGTGCACGCCGAGGGAGTTAAAGTGCGGCAGGAGACCGCCGACGGGGCCGTTGTAGATGCAGTGTCCAGCGGCGAGGGCGTACAGCGAGTCGAACATCTCGAATTGGAGGGCACTGGGCTGGTGGATCGTGCAGACTACCGTGCGACGCTCGATGCGGGCAAGTCGTCGCAGAAGGGCTATGCATTGGCTGCAAGACGCCGAGTCGAGACCTGAAAGCGCGGAGATCGGCGTGTGATCATCGGGAAAATCGGTATGACGGAGATTTTCTAATATATACCTGTCGTGGGTTCGTCGAGGAATAATACTGAAGGATTGCTGAGCAGCTCGAGAGCGACGTCGAGCCGTTTTTTCTGGCCCCCGGATAATTTGCCGCACAGCGTGTCGTAACAGTGACTTAATCCTAAAATTTCGAGCAGCTCCAAGACCTGAAAAACACACACGCATCGTTAAGTTATGCAATGGCTCGATTGAACTGTGGAAACTAGTAAAGGCTTATCAAAAAACTTTACTTTTTTTTGTCTGTGTATTTTTTTTTTTTTTTTTTATTATCAAAAAGCCGTTTCTAGGCGAGGGTCACTATGATATCGTCGAAGCAGTGCGTAAAAACTAATTGACGTCGGAAAAAACAATAATTTTCCTCGATTCGCAATCGCATCGCGCTTGAGAAACGGACATTGTAAACGCGCACATGAAACAAGTGAAAAATCCGAATGTTGCATCGGCGCGTTATCAGCGAAAGTTTCAATGAACGCTCGTGATCTTGTAACTGCACTTTTATTCATACGTACGGCGATTTCATTCTTTTTGCTTCAAAACGTCATAATTTCCCAAGCAAATTGTTTCGGATTTCACGATTTTTTTCCGGAGAATCTCGTTTACCTACGCACCCAAGGCCCAATAAAAATTCAACCTCAAAACCATCAGACGAAAAATGAAAAAAAAAAAAAAAGAAGCTTAAACATTAAGTATATTTTTTTCCTCGATGATAAAAAAAAATGGTAAACAGGCCGTTGCAACAGAGCCGCGCACGCGCATGCCATATTTCTCAATTGTTCCGAGAGTTTGCGAGAAATCGGTCTAATTACGTACATACGGTTCACAATTGCGTCAAGCGGAGCATTTTGAATTGGCCAACGACGGCAGTACTTATCCTCGCAAGATTTGCGGTGAAATTAAAATTTGTTGTCGCTCACGAAGCATTCATGGCCGATAAAAATTTCTTGAATCGGCAGTTTGTATCACTGTCTGCCTCTGCAACTGCGGGGCCTCGCGTAATATACATACGCTATGTCGTACACAAAATACCGATTAAGGCTCGAGTATTTTTAATTATTGCCCCAAAGTCAAACCAGTGAAACTCCATGCATCTACGATAAAGCCGTTAAAGTCCTCAATTTCGAGATGAAAAGTGCAGTGCTAAAGTCATCGTAGTTCCAAGGCCGAATGCAACTCACGTACCGATGTAGAAGCGTACAAACAAAAAAAAACAAAAAACAAACCTGCGTGTGCTTGATGCCGGAACTGATGCTAGAGCCAAGCTTAAGATGGGCCGCGAGGGTCATCGCCTCGCCGACCGTGAGTTTGGTGCGTTGCAGCGAGTACTGCTGGATGTAGCAGGAGGTGCGTCGCCAGCTCTGGCTGTTGGCCGTCCTCGTCTTTCCGTTCACGAGGATCTCGCCACCCATACCTTGTACCCTGTCACATCGAAGCGATCCATCAGATTATGTATATCATCTGTATATATAGAGTGTGCATCTAAACTATTTTCTCCTGTATATGACCCCCCCCCCCCTTGGGGCACGAGTCGATGATCGTCCGGCATCGCGCGGTTCTCCGATTTATGTGGTGTTGATTTCTCCGCGTGTCGCAACTTGGCTGTGTTTTTTCAGCGATTGCCAGCAGCGGTGGTCAATAATTTGTCTATACGGAATACAAGGAGGAAGGAGAAAAAGTGGCCGAGAAAAGTGAAAACCGATTTCCATCCGATCGCTCGGTGTAAACGAAAATCTGATCAGGTCATGTAGTGCCGGGTTTCGCGATGAGTACGAGAAATCAACTCGAGGAGAGTATTTGCGTGTACGTCGTTGGATGACGATTTTTTTTTTTTTTTTTTTTTTTTTCACTACTCGTACGTCCAACCTATATACCTACCTACTTTGGTTTAAGAAACATCTTTCCTGCTGTTTTTTTGCATCACGCGAATATTGAATAAGACCGAGTCGTCGGACACGAGTGGAGAAGGAAAGAAGTGATTTTTCGTTTTTATTGTCCGTCACTGCGGACGTTGGAAACAGTTGTTGAAGAAGACCAGGTTCACTTTTGGATTTTTTTTTTTTTTTTTACTAGATACGCTCGAGAATTTCCCCGAGTCACGATTCTATTGACAGCAATGAAATGGCTTACGTGAAAATTAGTCGGCTGAAAATGTTTTGGAGAACAATTAAGTGAGTCGCGAACAATGTGCCATTCGTGGTGGAAAAAAAAAAAATACATTTATTGAAATGTAAATAAAAAATGCTGGATTTCCCAATCACCTGAGTGTAATGTATTGCTCAATGAAAAGTGTTGTACATGGATGTGAAATTATTTAAAGCAGAACTATTAAATGTCATTTTTGTGCATTACACTTCTAATGGAGCCCCCAAAGGAAATTTTCCGACGAATGCGCTGTTAATTCAATTAATTTCCATACTAGTTTTTTCTTCTTTCCTAGAAACGTTAGAAATTTTCAACCTCTCGGACCCCGCTACAATTGGTGAATCGGTAAAAGTCAAATGTGTACAGCATAAAAATGTGATAAAACGCAATTTTAATTGTATACTCCACTTTGGAGTCTACGATGCAATAACATCAGTGTGCCATGGAAAAGGAAAGTTTCTCTCGACTTAGCGGTAAATTTCGCAAAAATATAGGTCACCACAACCGTACGGATTGACCGCATCCCCGTGTAAACTAAATGGTCGAGAAATAAAAGAAAGAAAAAAAAAAAAAAAGAAAGACTTGGTTGCTTTCCAAGGCAAACTGGTATACACCAGTGCTGTAGAAAAATGGTGTTTTAATACTTCACCGAACGAGCTAATGAGATATTAAAAGTCCGGTGACAGATTTCGCATCTAGACGACGATCTCTGTTTTAGCTTTTTGCGACGATTTTATCTTTATTTCTCGCTCGCGAGTAAGCGAGGGCTTTTTCGATTAAGAGATTCGGAAAACGCATACTTTCTACGCAAAGTGGGCTGTAAGGTCTTTTTTTCGTACTAACGAGTATTTAATTATCACACGTGCGATTACTTGTTTGCAGGTGACGGTTGGTATTTTTATTACCGAGGTAGAAAAAAATCTTAATTAATTGCACTATTGCGGAGTAATGAGAGTTCACGGAGATCTTTCCCGATGAGTATAGCTTAAGACACGTCTTCTACACTTTTTGCGTCAATAAATCGTGCGACGTAAAAACAGCTGTCTCTATACTGAAATTTTAATTTTTTTTTTTCTTACGTACAGGTGAGAAAATACGGGTTTTTTCTCGATTAATTCGATCAATTTAAATACAGCAAGAAAAAAAAAAAAAAATCATCTTTGCAGCTCTAACGAAAATTTCTCCAATTTATCGTAGAAAAATCACGAGAGGAGCAGAAAAAAAGGGGGGAAAAGTTTTAGACACTTACGTAAATCCGGCCATCACGTTGAGGAGAGTAGACTTGCCAGCGCCCGACGGGCCCATGATCGCCGTGAGCTCGCCGGCCCGGAATTCTCCGCTCACGCCGTGCAGGATCTCCTTCGTAGCTGCAAAAATTAACGATCGCATACTTAATTCATCAATATATCAGCTACTCTTTTTTTTTTTTTTTGTATTCTCATAGACTCAAAAATATAAAAATATTCCGAAATTCCTTTTTCCAAGGAGCGCCGGAGTGCTCGCAACGAAAAAGATCGAAGGTTAGTGATACAAGGATCGATCTATTCTTGTCGTTTGACGATCTGTATTTTAAACCGACGCCTCTCGAAAATAAAAATAAACTCGCGAGTCACGTATATTTGACATGTATAGATTTTCAGACGCCGGCAATGGCTTGCGATACCACTGTCACTTCCGTTGAACTTCAAAGTCGTTTTTTTTTCTTTCTTTTTTTCTGCACACAAATCCGCGTATATCAACGCGTGTGTATATACGTACACTGCAACCATCATTTATCTTCGCTCAAGTTCAATCCTTTTAGTTATTTTTGTTTCCTCTCACGTAACGACGTTCGCTTACATCGACTACATTAGTCATCGCTAATTATCGTTTCCTTCTTTTGCCCACAATAGCGTATACTTGTACTTGTGTACTTCCGTATACACAAGCGCGTTTGCAACGATCGCCACGGCTGATGTCGATTTGGTGGTACTGCAAAAGCCGCGAGTTGAAGGATGTGACAGAAAAAAAAGCGCGAAAAACGTGCGTGATTCGTCAAACACAATGCGCCAAGTGGTATTCTCGAGCGAGTGCCTTTGAAAAACACATATCGCACGTGCACTGCGGGTCTGTCGTCCACGAAGATAATTGAACTTCATATACTCGTGGCACATGTATACATCTGGGCTTGTACTCAAAAATTATTGTCATACCCATTGCACGATACTTTAAGACGAATAAAAAAAAAATAGGACATTGATCACCACACCAGCGCGTGTCGACTATACTCCGATAAGAACGTAACGCGAGAAACGCTTGCATCTGTATACGTCGAAGTTTCCCTCGTTCCGCGATTAAAGGAACTTTTCGAGCAGATAAGTATAGACAAGAAAAAAAAAAAAAAAAAAAAAAAAAAAAAAAACCACGCCAACGAAGATTTTTCTCTCGCGGACAACGACCGACAGTGAGAGGGCCTTGAGCCGAGCGCAACGATCCCGCGATCTTTTTTTTTCCCGCCCTCAAGGGTGACTCCGCGACGATTGAGTAATCGAGCTTATCGGGAGAGGATGAAACTGTTTACCGTATCGAGCGGCTGCTGGCTTTTTTTTACGCGCGCTTAAAGAATTCGCCGGACTCGGTGAATTTCGACTCGTACGTTGTATACTACGAAGGCAGAGTGTGGCAAGCTATAGGGAGAAGGTCGCGTGCGGCATAATATCTTCGGAGTACGTGTAACTGGATGTCAACAAAAAAAAAACTACTTGCTATGGACACGTGGATGTTCCAAAAACAAGGTCATCGTGACAACTTACTGGATTGTGTGGATTGGTCATTGCGAAAATATGAAAAAAATCATCGCAATTGGGCGTCAGTTTTGACATTGCTTTGGCTCGAATATCTTGCGAAAGTATATATACTACTTACACCACGAGCTGTAGTAGAAAAATCAAAAAAAGTCCATCTATCTAAGAAAAAGAAGCTTACTAGTACGCATCGAGTACGGAGATAAGCCGAGAGAGAAAAGGTCAAGGTCACAAGACGGGCTTATCAATTGCGGTCACTCGTTACACGCACTCACACTTACGAACGTATAGAGCTATGCACTTATGCGTGTCGTTATGACACTCGAGGGTGGAAAAGTTTGTGTTTTTTGCAGGAGCACGTGTGTGGTCTACACACGTACTTTGTTGATACCTACGCGATGCGTCTTTTCATGATTGATATCGATTTTACTTGGTTTGGTTTGGACAGGCCAAAAATGAGTTATTGTTTCGATCAGTCTGGAATGACTTCCAGCCTTGATTGGCAATGGGTTGGGATGAAGGTTCGTTGGGGCGAGTAATTGCTGCGATCGGTGCAGCTCTGAAAATAACCATCAGAAGAAGCGATCGGCCTTTTCATGCTTCGCACGTTGCGATTAATGACTTTTGATCGATCGTTTTGTTTGCCGACCACTTTTGATATGGATTTTCAGTTTTATCGAGAAAAAATAAATTTTTAATCGAAATCAATAATTGTAGCACGAAAAAAAAGTACTCGATGATTTTCAATTACAGTTTCGTACGACTTGCGATGATGATTACAAATTTTTCGTCGCAATTTAATGAGCACCGATGATTGAAAAAATTGCGTAAAAACCGATTCGACGAGTGACTTTTCTGTCGGTAACTCGTCGCTCGGTGTAAGCAATCGCAACAATGAATTTCGGTGAATCCCCCGACTTTGACGCAAGTGCAACGCAGCAGACAGCGATTAGATATTACTTTTGTTGAGGGAGAAAAAAAAAAAAAAAAAAGCGAAAATCAAACGCTTTGATTGTAAGCTGTTGTTTAAAAGTCTTAATTAAATGGTGATGCATACTGCGATGTGATACTACAACTTGGCGCAAGTGCATTGGATTTTGTAATCTCAGGGTTATGACGCTAAGGAATCTTTTGCGCGTGGACGTGCATTGACCAAACTGTAGCTAAAACGTGAACAAAATTTGGCGGCAAAAACCATTTCAAGATACGGATGAATTATTATAAAAGCTTTTTTAAACTTTTGTTTATCCCTTTAAAAAAAAAAAAAAAAAAAAAACTACAATTCTAACTTTTAATATTGTATAATCTTTTGAAATTGTATTAGATACTTTCGTATACTCAAGTGCATGATATTCTGCTGATACTAACTTTTTCTTTTTATTTTTGAAAATGCAAAGGAGTTGAAACTACTATGCTGATATTGAGAAAAATGTACGTATTGATAATATTGTATTTGTTTCCATAACATCTATAATGTGTGATAAAAACAAACAAATTAAATGAAAATGTATACAAGGAGGTAAGAAAAAAAATCAAGTAATATGGTAATCAGTAGTGAAAGAAGAAAAAAAAATGTTGATAAAATCAATCATTTCCACACAAAACAGATACCATCGACAGGATATCCGTATTATTATTCATTTGTAACCCCATAAGATTTATTTCCGCAAATCCTTATCCAGCACGCAAGACTCGCTGTGCCTTTGGAATCCTCTGGCACTTGACTGCGATTGATTTCTCGGGGCCTCGGTTCGATAATACACGAGCATAAAAAATGAATCGACAAAGTGCATTCACGCGCGAGGGAGAGAGAAAACCTTACACCCTATCGCTCGTATGACTAATTAGCCAAGGCATTTAAAAAGCTTGCAGACATGTGCAACAGTTGGGGAAAAAAAAAAAAGTGAAAGATAACTTTTCTCTCGTTCATGGAAAAGTATAATGACCAACGCTTCTCGAAGCGCGATACCGACTCCGGCAGAATCCTTCGATTTTTTTTTTTTTTTTTTTTTACCGCCTCCGTGGTACACAATGCCTGTACTTATGCTTTTCGAATGAAAAGAAAGCCGATTACCTTACTGCATACAGCTCGCTTTGAACTCACGCGCAATAATAGCTTGAGCTCGCGTCTTTATTGGAGACAAATAAAAAGCCTTTGTTGTGCAGCCATTGTAATGTTACGTCAATGTTTTTTTAACAAATAGTTCTATCTGAATAAAGCATTGAGAATAAATCCTCTGATTTGAAGTTTTATGGAACATCATGGCTCACACGCGCATTTCTTGGATGAAAAATGTGTATGATATCGGATGATTATTATGACGAAATTTACCGAAAAGCTTTAAACTGTTCTCAATGAAAAATAAAAAAAAAGTGCTGAATATGTAAATAATCCTTTGATATTATCAATATTGACGCAATAGAACCTTTGACAATGGCGTAACTGCGGCAAAAGCTTTCAGCTGCATTTTTAATAAAAATACTGCAAAACTGCGCAAAAAGTTTTAATTTCCTTCTTATGAATCAAGTCAATAATATGTTACAACCGACAATTCAGAGTTCATAGTTTATAAAGATAATACGTAAAAAAATTTTTTTTTTCCTTTCAGGAGGTGATGTAGGGAAAACGCTCGAGACACCAATAAAATAAATCAAGGATCGCGATAAGTCAAGATTTCAACATCCTCGTTTTGTTTCGTCCTCGAGTGAAAACGCCAACCAAACTTTGACAACGCGCTGAAAGTCACACATCGTGTGTTCACCAGGAAACAACAGGTAATGCATGCAGGTACTCGTGTAAACCAAAGTGCTACTGGTTCTTTTTTTTTTTTTTTTTTTTTTTTTTTTTTTCTTTATAAAAACGGCAAAAAAATTTGATTTAAGTGAAACGAACGACAGAAGAGCAAAAAAAGACTCGTCACTGCGGTGAAGAAGGATCGTGAAAAAAAAGAAGAAATTACAAAGATAAGCTCGCTGGAGCTCGCGTGTGTAACCTTTGATTTTTTTTTCTCACACGCGACACGCAGAAGGAAAATCAGAGAATCCGAACTTTTTACGCGACACGTCTCAATAGCTCGAATGGATGTACTCGTCAAACTGACACTCTCCAGAGACACTTCTTGGAACATCCTCGTGTCGATAATGATGAGTGCATTTATTGTTGCCAATGTGCGCAACAGAAACGACGTAATTGTGGCTATTCCTAAAAAAAAAAAAAAAAAAAAAAAAACTTGCATTCCCCTGTGGGCAATCAATTGTTAAACGAAACGTGATATCAAAGTCCATCCTCTCGCTCGTTGGGAACAAAAGTAAAGACGATGATGATGAGATGTGAAAAAACCCGAGACAAAGAACTGGTCGGGTATGTACAATGGAAGTTATGAAAATGTATAATAAAAGAGATAGAATCGTGTTTTTAGACGGCGATTATAGTCATCGCTGTCGGTAAGAATTAAGTGACGCTGACACGTGACATATGATGTAGTGCTCGGGATCCTGTATCGAGTCTCAAGTCGCGTTTTCCCGAAGACTCAATTTCTTACTTTGGTTCTTCAAAACTACAACATCGCAGACACGCCTCAAGAGGAGCATACACACATGTTGTATCGTGCGTAAACTCGATGATCGAGCAGTGAATCATTCAAAAATTATATATAGATATTGACAACATCATACCCACATGTAGGAGACGCCACTGCAGTGACGCAAGTGTAGGCGCGCGCGCGTAACATCATGCACACAATAGCGTTGAATTATATTTTTTTTAATACCCATAATTACGCCTTTGACTCTTTTTCTCCATGTGTAGCTCTTGTTGATCGCATTTGATCATCGAATTACTATATTACCTGATGAATCTCGAGGAGAAAACAAAAAAGAAGATTATGGTCGCGCTTGTGCGTAAAATCGTCCTGTGCGCGCGGGTCAATAAGTACACCTACATAAACACGCAATTGGATGATTTTGCTTTTGCGCTGAAATTTCAATCAGGAGAAAAGTGTAATTGTTTGACAGAGCGGTGATTTACCTGCCGTCGAGTTGGTATATTCTTTTGCGTTGAACAGTGGATTACTCGCACGCATGAACTTGTTTTTTTTTTTTCAATCACGTGTCCAGTAAACGTATGTATCGGATACAGCATGTAAAATGAAATATTCTCTTTGTACGGCAAACAGCGAAAAATAACGAGCGAATCTTCCATCGAGTATAGAACTAAAAAATATTTTTCCACAGACTGCTGGAGAGAGGAGAGCGGCAAGAGTTGCGCTTGGTTACGTGTACCGAGTGGACTAAATACTTACAGGCCGAAAATTCTCACGCTTCCGCTGCCGAGACAATGGCAAGGCCTCTCTATACACTTATACTTGTTGTTTCTTCGTCTTTGGCGATTGGATGAATAAACCATAAGTACAGCCGACTAAGTACGTGTACAGCTGATACGTACGTATATATATGTTATGTGTA
>NW_019379484.1:1356005-1386552 GCF_000648655.2 Copidosoma floridanum
GGGGGGGGGGGAAATACACAGTCCGCGGAGGCGCCCTCGTTTTGCGAAGCGGGCCAGCGGAGCTCCGAGAACGAACTGAAGGAGTCGGCGCTCGCGGAGGCACTGGGCGCCCGAGACGACGGTGAGTCTTTTACTCTCTGGCCGCTGCGCCCCGCGCGACTTTAAGTTACGCGCTCTTTGCTCGCTATGTGTGTGCAGCTGCTGCGGCACTTGTGTGTGTGTGTGTGTGTGTCTGCGATAACGCTTTGCCGCTGCAGCTCGACGTAACTTTGCACGTGAAGTTTAAGAACGGAGACTCGCGATGAATTGAAAAAAAAAAAAAAAAAAAAAAAAAAAATTACTGTTTACTATACATCGGTGCTCCACGTGTAATATCACGCAGAGGAGGTGTTGTTGTGACCGAATGGGTTTTCGTAGATTGGATTTTACCGTTGCTCCAATATGCCGCACAACGATCCGTGCGAAACTCGATGTATCCAACGCTCGCCGAGTCGATTGACATTTTTTTCTTTTTTTCTTTATCTCACGTGCTCGATTTTCACGATTCGCTCGTACTGAAAGATATACCGTGCTTCTGGTGACAATAAAATATGTTATGACTCATGGAAAAAAAAAAAAATGTATCGTATGCATTGTTACTCGTACATATGACACAACATTGATGGTGTGTGTGTGTGTGTTCCCGATAATTCATATACGGAAAGAGAGAAAAACAAAACACACGACAAAGAAAAAAAAAGCTCCAAAGTAGAAACAAAAATGATAACAATAATAATAACAACAATAAAGACCAGCACGTGCTCTGACTCCTCAATTTTTCTCCGCGTGAACACGGTGTATTGTAAACTGCTCGAGCTTATACTTAATCGTCAGGTGCATCGCGATTATGTTTTTTTTTTTTTTCCTTTTGAGCTATACTTACCGTGTATTAAATTTTCATTATGCGCTCGCAGTTACCTCGTTGTAAAAGTTCACGTGGACTTTTCACGTGGAAAACAGTATTAGTAGATTTTACTGTGACCATACAGATGTGCGCGCTGAAGGACCAATGATGCCCCTTCAAGAGTTTTTTGCCTGAATTTTTCAAAGGAAAAAACCTCTCTAAAATATAAGTCGTTGACATGTACTTAACTAGTGAGTCTTTAATCGCTTATTATCGGTCCTACGGACAGTTGTACTTTTTTCGTAGGTCCATTGAGAGAAAATAATTATGAAAATTATTGTGCCACAGTGACACCCCAAATTCATACTACTCTGTCGTACAGAAATTTTTATCCATTGTTAAATAAATTTTTGTTATTATAAACAGTAATTTTTACTGATTGCACAGTGGTAATTTCTGTCCGGCAATGAAATGGTAAAAATTTGGTCCATGTATGGACGATGGAATGATATATACCAGTTAACGATTTTAGCCCAGAAATTTTGGTAACTCTTTTTTTTTGTCATCGTTCGGCAAACAAAGCTTGAGAGATGCGTTAGGTCGGGAAGTGACTCACACGCGCGCGTCGTTGGATAAATCGCTCTTTATTTCACGTTGTCGCACAAGTGAGCACATCGAACGCCGTGGTGTAGTACATATTGCGATATGACGACAACTGGACTTTTTCTCTTTGTGTATACGACGATGCAATGTGCAATAGTCTCCTATGTAATTGACGAACCTTGACAATGCGGCGCGTTATCTTGTACCCGATCGCGGTAACATAATATTATTGCGAAATCTTTGGCGTTGAATTGAGTGCGTGACATAATTCCGTGACGGCGACCGCGAGTTGCATTGCTCATCTCCGTTTGATTAGCGTGAAATTTTCTAATCTTCTAATGCGCAATGAACTGTTGATTTTTCCTTTGTAAACACATTTTTTACACTTGGGCTCGATTATATTATGAATTATCGTACATGAAAAAAACTTCTTTTTTTCTTTTTTACGGTATATTTTTTTATTCGTCACTATTTTCAGCATAATATGTAGAAAATGCGGTTCTGACAGATAAGTACAGTTTACTTTGTACATCAACATTTATTGTCAAGCGTTTGTTTTTTAAGTTATTTTTTCTCTCATGTGTACTATATTGTTTTAGCTGGAAAAGAAACATATTATGGCAGAAGTGGTAATCAAAAACATTTTTTTTTTTTTTTTTTACCATAAACAGAATTATTTTCAGACAAAAAATTACACTTCAAAAAATTGAAACAACTACCTGTACCCAAGTTTGATTATGCGAGATAGAAAAAGGCGATGTGTTGCAAATGCCATTGGTTCGCACTAAAATCGTAAATATTGACATTTGATTTTTTTACGCATCGATAAAAAAAATGTACAGAGGATTTTTCGCTAAACGGTTGCTTGCAAACTCGGTAAAATTTAAAGTTTCGCAACGTATCACGAGTGTCCGATTGATGTATACAAAAAATTGCCACAACCGGAAAAACGTGAGTTCGCGTGCGGGGAAATTCGTTTCTCGAGATCGCAATTTTTTCGAGAACCCACGACAACGCACGTATGCACGCTCAGAAACTTTTCTGACCTCTGCTCCCGCGTTTATCGCCTTTTTCTCTCATTTCCACCCCCCCCCCTCCTTTCTCCTCTTTCCTCTTTCGAGAGATTCTGATATCTAAAAATCCGACATCGCTCATTCTGCTTAATTTTTGCAGCTGCGAAAAAGCGCAATAAATCTTGATTGTCGCGCAACGTACTTAATTTTGTTCGAAATTTCATTGTCTCCGTAGAAAACGAGTTAGCCGAGTCGCCTAAAAAGAACCTCTTTTTATCAGCATCTCTGATTTCCACAGTGAAGGGGGAGAAGAGGACTTTCGCGTTTTGAGCGGAAGGGCCTACGTGACCAAATGCACGTGTGCGAGGGTCAACGATCTTGCACATCCTTCCGCACACTACGAGTCGCATGCACGTGTACGCTCGAGTTTTTGGTGATGGGCAGCGTTTGCTTTGTCATCATTTGTTGCAAAAACATTGATGTTTTTTTTTTTTTTTTTTTTTTTTTAATCAATCAGCTTTCTCGTCCGACAGACGTTCATAAACAACGAGTGGTAAATCTTTACGTTGATAAGAGAAAAAAAATTTGATAATAATTTTTATCGAGAAATAAGACGATGAGCTCATAGTTGTAGTTAACTAGAGCCGAGCGATGACGCTGTACCCTGGGATGCTTATACGTCTCGAAAATCTATCGTTTACGTTGCATAGTTATCTGTGTACTTGCGCCTTTGCGTAATTAACGATTTTGAAAAAATTCTGCCAACGCAGCAGCCAGACTTTGATCTCGAGTAAATACACCTCGTACTTGAATTCTTCACACCGTGAGTTTTTAAATATTATTAATTTAACTTTAAATCGATAATGATTTTTAAAATCACTCGCAACAAAAACTTACCGAAAACGTTTAAAAAAATCTCTATTGTCGAATAAAAAAATTAAAAAAAAATTTTTTTTTAAATAAATTAAAATTGTATGATCAGTTTAAAAAAACCCACATGTAAATGAATAATAAACACCTAAACAGTCAATTATTTGAAAGGCTAACAGATGTAAATTTTTTGTGCAAACCAACGCATTTTCAAAGCTAAACATTTTAATTGCCTCTTTTATTTACATACTCGTTCGTTGGAGCATATTCTTACTACTTGCATTTGTTACTTAGTTGAATTTTTCTGGACAGCCATAAACGTGTTTCTCTACGTCCATGTGCAAGACGACGAATATTACGTAAATTTTTTACAAAAAAAAAAAAAAAATTTCACCACGAATGAGATCCATCAATTACACGATAGATCTTCGTGAACGAAAAAAAAATTTTAACGCAAATTGTTCCATACGATGTAAGATTTAAAACTAGACGCAACCTCGTTGACACGAGGCTTCAAATAAGAGTTTATTTATGTACAATAAAGTCTCACTAGAATAAATATTTATTGAATTTTTTTCGTTCACACAATTTTCTAGACTATTAATAAATATCACGTTTTTAAGAAATAATAATGCCCATGAATTTAAATGAGCTAATGTTTTCATTGAGTAACGTTTTAAATAAGCACTATTGGCAGTCATAACTAAGGAAAGTTTATTATTATATCATCGACTTTATCTTGTTTTGTGCTTTTATTTTTTTAATAAACAAATCTGCTTCCACGTTCCTAAAATAATATTGAAAGTAAAACTCGCGTACTTACACGCGCGTCTTGTGTTGGTGCCGAGCTACTACTGAATGTTAAGAGAGCACCTGTGCCCAACGGCTGTGAGGTCACAAAATTTCGAGAACATTAATTGTAGCCGCGGTTAAAATTTTATGTTGATTATCATAGTTTAATGTTTACTTTAAATAATTGTCAAATATTCAAGACGACAAAAAAAGACAATGTCACGTATTATGCCAGAATCAAGTCAGGATTTATATTTGCTATATTTTTTAAATAATAATACAATAATATGGTGATATATTTATGTCGTGATGCCTTATATTTATGCATTTTAACATTTTCGACTAAAATAATTTTTTTTTTTTTTTCCTATTGCACCCAACTTTGAAAGTATGTAGCACAATGTAGGCACATAAATATTCATATCGATAGTCTTTGACGCGAGAGCCCTTACGATACGTATAGTAAAAAAAAAAAAAATTTCAAGTGCTTTTAAAATGAGGTCAACATATATTCAGATCACAATCTCGCGCGTATACGTAATGAACTGAAAAAACGTGGAATAATAATGAAGTTGACCGATGGCAAACTGTCAAAGTCGACGGCTAACGTGAGATAACAGCTGACGCGTCATTAACGTCAAACATTTCGCGTTTCCTCTTCTTTGCCTGCGAATTCCAGGAGCCGCAATAAAAGTCGCCGGAATTCCAATACGAAAGGTCCTAAATCTTCATAATCACGTGGTTAAATCATTTGTGTGAATTTGCCAAGCCACACCAATTATACTTCTACATTGCTACTTGGGGTATTTTCTTACGCAAAACATTTGTACTCGGCCCACACAAATGTTTTATCCGATATTGTGTACATTGGACGAGATTAGTATATATAATTATGAACCTAATGAGGGATCGCTTTTCAGTTTAAATGTGCATCTCCGAAACTATTAGTAAAAAAAAATTTAAAAAATTTCCAAAAGACAATGGACTTATATCACACCCGCACCTACGACATGGTGCAGTGTTAATTACGGTGAATACGTGCCCTCCAACTAAAGTTAACGCAGTAAAAAAAAAAAAAAAAAAAAAAAACTCGATGGCACAAAAAGTGTACAATAAAAATCTTTGCCTGTCATAAATACCTTCTGAAACTCACTGGTATTTCCGCATCACACAAAATATCCATCATACATGCGAAGAAACGCGCTTTGAATTTCTTTCGGATGGTTGCACGTGTATGTTTATAAGACATAACTTTTTACGTCAAGGTCGAGTACAGCTAGATCGACGACTTATTAAAAGGCGTTGCGCAATTTCGAAAGGAGCAGCGCCGGAGCGGAGAGCAAAATACTGACGCTATTGTAATTAATATAATTATTCTTTACGCGCTGGCATACGTTGATTTTGTAATCACGTTGGAGTTTGCAGATATTCGTAATCGATTTTACCTTTTCCTAGACAAACGAAACAAAATTTTTTTTTTCTTGGGTGTTTCGTTAACAGAAGTAAGGTATTGCAAAATAATGGAATCAACAAAGAATTATTTTATCATCTTGAAAAATTTACATGACTTTTTATAAAACCCAGAGAGAAGATGAAAGAATTAAACAAATTCTGATAAAATAAATCCTCTCTCGATCGAGGCGCATAGAGGTCGTGCTTTAGAATATACATGCTTGTACAGCGGTTTGCCCTCGAAGCGTGTGTCCTTTTAAATTAACTTGAAAATGTCATTTTGCACACGTGTTTCGGCTACCAATTGCATCGAATCGGAGGGGTCTAACTATTTTAAATTTTTTAGCCATTCGAGGATATTTTGATTTTTTTCTGCCACGGTATACATGTACAATTCGAAAATTATAATTTGACCATCCGATTGGGCATCTTTTAAACGCGGTGAGTCGATCGTAGAATACAAACAGCAGTTAAATATAGGGGCACGTTTGTCCCAATGTAGAAAAAAAGAGACTAATTCTACGAATGGCATTTGGCCCTTTTTTATTGAATCATACAAATAACCTCAAGTGAATCAAGAACAAAAATGTGCTTTCCTCGCTAGAAGTGAGATTAAAAATTCATGAGGTTTAATATTGTGAAATATCGTTCTTTGCGAGCTTTTTTTCTTTATAGAAACATAAAACTGACTCGACTCGTAAAAATTTTTTTTTTCTTCCTCATTCCTCACTAATTCGCTCGCAACGAGTAAAAAATGTTTGACTCGTCGGTAGTCTTTCACGATTGACAACTGCACGCGCTAAAAAGAAAATTTCGCACATCCGTCACACTTGATTCCTGTCCAAGCAGTTATAGTCTCCAAAAACGGCATGTCCACGTTCAGTTGGTGAATCAAAGAACGAACGGTACAGTGGTCACATGTCGCATGAGCACGTCAACTCGCGACTTTCGCATAATATATTTTCTTGTGCACATGGGGTGGTAATGCATCGTTCAAAATTATTTTAGACATGAAGTAACAAAATTATGTTGAAAAATAATTATAATAAAAATATCCCCTACATAATATTTTATGTAGGAAAATACATTAACTGTATCTAATTTGTGTATTAGTTCGGTAACTCACATAAAATTTTTAATTTGGTAGGCCTTGGATCTTTGTTAATTATACTTACGTTGTCTTATACCAGTAAAAGTGTCTTACCTTTTCTTAAAAATTTATTTTATTAAAAAAAGGTTTCTTTATTCTTACAGAGTGCCAGATTTGTCAATTCAAATGCATAGCTCTTTTATAAGAGTTTACGATGAGAAACAATGCGATTATTCTGAGTAAAATTATTTTTTGGTTTCGAAAAACGATCATCAAAATCTCGACGCAGATTTGAGTACGTTTCCCATGCAAATAGTAAAATTTCAAGTCATGTATATGTAGTAATTAAATTGCGTAACTTTCGAGTTAGCGGCAGAGATGGGAAATAGAGTGAAACATAAAGGAACGAACAAATACGATAACAATTTGGCACGTTGAGCAACGCAATGACGACTTTTCGCAGTGACGAATTCTTACAAAAAAATTTTTCAATTAGCCGCCGACACTGAATTATTATCCGCTCGGCCCGTTGTGCGCTACAAAATTAAAAAAAAAATATATACATATATTTTAAAAATCAATTTTGTAACTAAAAAATTTTATGGAAATCAAAATAATACTATTTGTTTTGAAAATGCTTATAATTAAATAATCGAGCAAACATTATAGTAACCAGATACAGGCATAAGTAATATTTTATGTTTGTATGACGCCTCTAATGAAAAAGTCTAATTCAGTAGGGTGAGTCACTCTGAGTGTCATAAGAAAACATAAGCCCCAGCTAAAGTAGGTATATAGATATAAAAAATCTTCCTTTCCATCGTTCTCAATTATTTTTTCAATTTTTTTTTTTTTCAATAGATTTATTAATCATCATTAGCACATTCAGCTCGAACAGTGGCTTTTTTTGTTCTCTCCTCCTTTGCATTCGCTTGTACAACATACCTATACGTTCGCAAACGATGAAAGAGCAGTGCGGAGCGCAAGCCTCTTGCCTATAACTTTCGAAATCTTTAAGTAGGTTGAAACGAAAGATCTCGAAGTTGGCTCGCGAGATCTCGCGTGTTGGTGTACACGTGTAGCTGATGGAAAAGCCGCATACGATGTATTACATGACGAGCTGTGTCGGGGGTAAGCGAGAAAATCTTTGGCTTCATTTTTTTATTTTTGCCAACACTCGGTATGCCGGACGAGCTTTGGACAGATTTTGAGACAACAGCAGTTTTGTGTAATAAAGGCAGGGAGAATTTTTATACGGCTGAGGTTGCAGTTTTTGTATAATCGCGGTGCAATAGAAGAAATAATGCTTTCGTTCCTTAATAATTATTTCATCGTAATTTCAGCTCCCGACTAGGAGAGTGGCCCCTTAAAGACCATTTGAGCAACTATTTTTCTAAAAAAGCTTGTTAATAAATCATTGAGTTGCATTTTTCAAATATTAAATTAATAGTATTACATGCATGTCATTATACTTATATTTAACCTGCGCTCGTGTTTATATCGTTGGTCACTCTTACTTTATCTGTGACTGAAATTTATTAATGTACAATGACTCAATCGATTAATTAGCTATTTAGTAAAAAACTTTATTTTTAATCTTTCATTAACTTTATTTTAACTACAGTTACGTGTTTGCACTTCAAAGTAGGAATTGTATATCACTGTTTTCATTAAAAACGATTATCTTTGTTCATTTCAGGCGTAGTATTTACTTCTTGATCTAAATAAATAAAAATGTTATTAGTAAATACTTTTTTTTTCCAAAGACCAATGAACCAGATAAACTTGCTAACTTTTAAAAAACCGAATATTCATTTTGAACTCTACGGCGATTTATAACTAATTTAAATTAAGAAAATACAGATACGACTAATAGGTTTCACTTCAATCCTTTGCACGTCATGAGGAATATGAGCGTAATTTTTGCAAAAAGAAATTTTATAGGTCATATAAATGAATTACCACTTTGCACTGTTTTCGTGGCAACATAAAACCCGCAACGAGTAGTGCTAGTAATTACATTTGACGCATTAAGTGTTAACTCTTTCATTTTTTCGATGGTACTTTTTTTCCTGCTATAATTAAAATTAAACCAAAGAATTGTTGTTCAATTTTGTCGATTATCAGAATTAAAGGAAAAAATGCATCGTTGAAACCTTGACAGCAGACTTTGAAAGCACCTCAAGTATGCGCAACGCGTGGGGTTAACGCTCCGTATTGCAGGACTAAAGAAAAAAAAAAAAAAAAAAAAAAAAAAAAAATTACAGTTAGTGCAATAAAAAAGAAAATAATAACATTCACCCACCTGGTTATAAAACTTTTTACGCGGCCCCTGTGCTCAATCGACTTGGTGTAGTTATTTTAAATATATGTGTATACAAAGTGTCATTGAAGCGCATTAGGATGTACGTTTTTTTCGAACCCATACTCAGTGAGAAAAAACCTGTTTTTCAACTGGCGTGACATGCGACAATGCATTAGTACATTATAATACGTACCTATACGTTTCGCAACGGCTAAAAACATTTCTGATAACAACAAAGATGGAATCGCTTTTTTTTTTTTTTTACAATTTCAATGCCAATTTTGAAAGCATTTTTGTTTACTATTGAGTGCACTTGTCGCAAGTTTGATTCTCGATATTACGCACCTTCCGTTCAAGCACTTTTGAGAACGTACATTTCATGTACATGCGAATAAAAATTAGAAAGAGCTATTAACGCCTTTATGTCCGATATGAAGAATCCTGTAACGGCAATAAACGACGAAAGTGCAATTTTGCCATTATTTCAGTTATGCTTGATTTGTATACATATAAGTATAATTATGCAGTGGATGTTCGAGTTTATGTCCATCTCCGTGTGTGCGTTTATTATACGTATGAGGCCTCGGGCCATACTTTTACTTTTCATCGGTATGTACATGTAGGCGCCGTCTCTGATGCACCGCTTGGTTGTTGGTCACGGGTCCGAGTTTCACTCAAATTTAACGGCCACCAATGTAACGCGTTCACATTCGTATGAATTTTTTTGTATTTTTTTATTTTTTTATTTAAGACATTTATAGATGATGTACATATAACCTCGCGTGTATGAGTATATGAGCAAATTGTAGCGATGAGCTCTAATGTTTTTAGTTCAGATATACATCCCTTTGACCGAAAAATCAAACGAAAAACTATTACTGTATCACACATACCCTCGTAACTGTCGACAAACGCACTCGCGCGAATCCAGTGCAAAAAGAGCGACGCTTTCTTAAAAAATTTTTTTACAGCTTTTTTTTGCGCGCGTAAGTATCGACTTTCTCCTGCCTCTTTGCTCTCCCGCCCCTTGGCGTCGTTCCGCCGTAACACACTCACGCGAAACGAAAAAAAAAAAAAAAAAACAAAACAAACCACATACACATAGTACCATACACTTTCGCCGTGCAAAACTTTTTAATTTTCAAATTTCGGAATCAAGAATCAGATGCAACTCGTTTCATACTTTTCTCTCTCCTTGTGGTAATCAATAATATTATAAGAATATTATTACAAGTGGTTATCGTGGCCTTGAAAAGTGATGTACACACACACACA
Organism: Copidosoma floridanum; assembly: GCF_000648655.2. Next base: position 1,366,289 of record NW_019379484.1, read on the forward strand.
CACACACATGGCGTTAATTGATTAATCAATGGAACTCGGTCCATTCGAGACGTACGAGTCATTGAAGAACAAGTTATTGCTGCAACGATAAATGGATTCGTCGTAAATCATTGAAGCGCGATATCGAACATTTTCCGTTGTTACAGAGTAAACGCAACACGATGTTGTCGATCAATTTAATTGTGCGCGGTCACGGATAATCAAAAGACAACATGGAAAAACTTGGTAAGTGTACAGTTGAACGGTCAATGTGAAACATGTATAGATACATTATATACGAATGTGGATGGATCACTGTGTGGAAGAATAAATGCACGAGCAGTTCTTTGAAATTGTTTTTGGAAATAACTCGTCGATGGAAATGATAGTTTTAAATCATTGAGATGACAAATGGAATTATTAAAATTACATAATCATTTAAACATGTTATTGTGTTGGAAAGAGGAATTGGAATACCACGGCAGTTTTAAAAAAAAAAAACCCCATTTCTTAACTCTAAGGCTGCATATTATATTATACACGTAGAGTCTTGAACTAGGACCACCCATATGCTTGTGCGAGTGCGAAAAAGAGAGTATATGTTCTTGCTTCTCACTCGCACTCACACGGGCTTATGGCTGGTCCTGGAAGTTCAAGACTCCATGTATACACAGCCTTAGTTGAGAAAATTCGCAGCATCACCTATAGATAACTAGCCATGGTTTCTTAGTTCAATATTTAAAAAATTCCTCGATTGATGAAACGCAATCACGTGATTTGGAGCCGATAGAAACATGTGCACATGTATAAAAAAAAATTATTGAACACCATTAATTTTGTTAACAAGCAAAACTTGAGACATTTGTTATTCTTCGATTAGAAGAGAAAAAAAAGGGTTACCCACAAAATATAGTACAATAAGTATATCATAGGCTGACAGCTGCACTAACGGAACACCACCGGCCCTGCATTGCTCACCGGTCTTCAATGGGCCAGTGACCCAGTTAACCGAGAGAGAAAAAGCGAGCCAAAGCAAAAACGCGAATAACACACGCGCGTTTTTGTCGGTCTCCGGTTACAAAAACCATTGAATTGTACTTTCACTCGAAATTGTCGCGTGAAAAAAAAAAGCTGCGGCAAAATAGTTGCAAAAAAAAAATGCATGGCTTACTTCAGTCGAAGATCGGAAAGACCAGCAGTGTCAGCTGTCGTATCAGTCGGTATCCAAGGTATATCTCTCTGTGTATGTGTGTACGTCGCGTTACGCCTCCCCCAGTATATAGTTTAGCGCACGTATAGGCAGGGAAAACAACCGTGATTCTGATACTCCTCGTTAACGATGAAACGCAGCTTCATTGCGACGATAACGAATAATTTTACAAAGGGTTTACAAGTATTGGAGAAAAATAAGATAAATGGGCGTAGCTTTCGCGCACATCGGAGTACATACAGACAAAAAAAGGCTAGGCTAGAAAGGTTGCCGACCCTAATGTAACTGTCATGAACAAAGTCCCGGAGATGACTGCGCCGCCGACTCTCTTTCTTTCTCTTATCCGCGAGTCGAGAGTAGCGCATTGGCCGCATGCGCGCGTCGCGGCGCCGTTAGCTGCTTTTCCTTTTCTAACGCCCCAACGTTTCGATCGGCACTGCGTGTGTGTGTATATTCTCGTCCGACTTTCCCGTATACCGTTGGAGATTTTTTTCCAAACTTTTAAGGGTTTTCCATCGAGAAAAAAAAAATTACTTGATAATCATTTGTGCTTTTTTCCGGAACGACTTAACGGTCTTACGTGACGAAGCGTATATATGCTTCTAGGTGGACACGTCGTTGAATTTTGCAAGGCTAAATATTTTTCATAGTTTGTGGATACCAATGATAAGTCTAATTATATCTTGTAATAGGCTTTATAAAAAACATCATGGCAACGTTAATAAAATAACCAGATAAAAATCATGATGCGCAATCTACCCTCTTTCCTCGGTTTAGGTAAGCCTAAACACCATTTTTTTTTTTTGTTTCTTCCATACATTTTTATCCATCCGCGGTACTTGTGACTTTGTCGCTCATTTAATATTCTCGTCAAGCATTTGGCGCAGAGCGATAACATTTAACGACGCTCAAGTAATGGTTTTTTTTTTTTTTTCGACTCTACTCACAGATGTTTATATTTTAATGTCGATTCCAACGCTAATTTTTCTGACAAAGTTTAATCAATAATTTTTTTATTATTACACTGCCACAAAACTGTACGTATCAACCTCGCGATGTAGCTGAGAGTTGAGCTCTTGGCGTCGTAAACGTGACTTGAAAAAGCATCCACAGTAACGCGCCAAGTGATTACTGTGCTAAAAGCTTCATCACCCGCGAAGTCGTCCAGTCGCCGTTGCATTCTGAAAGTGTAGCGTTCGAACGATTCACCAGTACTAATTCTAACCTTTCGTATTTTCCACGTTACCACCAGGCGTCTAGGCCGCGTACAAGACTGCAATGTCGATGTCTCAATCGTAATCTGGGGTAGGGGGTGGTTAAGATTTTTCTATTTTCATTAAAATTACACAACTCTAACAGTATAATTTTATTCAAATCGAGATTTGAAAGAAGTTGTTAAAGTGTACTTCATACGAGAGCAACATCCCCCATATCAGATAGTATTAAATTAAATGTAATAAAAATAAAAATATTGTAATGGTGAGAGGAACGGATAATGCAACGTTAATTGATAATAATTTATTATATCCTTTGGAAAATGTCCAATAGAAACAAGTGAAAAATCTATCGGACGTACGATAAAATCTTTTTATCGGTTTTCAGCCGGTTTTTGCACCTGGAAAACCAAATAAAAAAAGAAACGTTTGAAAATAAATTTTTAATCTCTTTTATTGCAACCGAGACGTAGTTAAACATAAATAAATTAATACAATTTTGGGCGTACCATCCCAATGGCAACCCCAAATCGGTGGGACTCGAGTATTTTTCATGCAAATTGATGAGAAAGTGAATTAATAATTTTTATTACAATTCCGTGAAAACTACTATAGTTCCACCGTATTGGTGTTGCCATCCAGATGGTAGACCCTACATTTGTCAATTTACTTATGTTTAATGATGGCCTAGTTCAAATAAGTGAGATTAAAAGTTTGTACTATCGTACAATCCAGTTTCTATCTGGTTTTCCGGGTGCAAAAACCGACTAGAACGTAATAGAAAGAATTTTTCATTTGGTTCTTGAAATAGTCGGTTGTTGCATTAAAAAAAAGTTTTGACGGTGACATAGTATAGATTTTTGCCTCCAATTCCGACACAGTCGGTCCTTACCAGATTCTCGTCTCCGAAAATGACACAAAAGGAACTTGTCCATACGAAGTTGTAGGGTCTATCTTCCGATAGTGAGGTACTTAGATGGTCTTGCATAGAGCCCACGATATTTTTAGAAAAGAATGAGCTCGTTACGCCAATCGAGCCCCTTTTTTTGTATCTTAAACTGAAGTAATACTTTTTTTTTTGATGATATGAATTATGTTATGCTTTAAGCAGAAAAACACCATTGATTATTTAATAGTGTACTGCGCCACAAGGGACAAAAGTACGGCATTCCCTCCCGGGTGTGTGATTGCCTCCCGAGCCAAAGTCAGCCATTTTTGGTAGAACGATACCATACATCGGTCGTTGAGAGACTACCCGAGTAGTTACCTCGTCAATTCATCGGTAGGGGTCGGCGTACACACGGGCTCTCGCACTATTTAGTGGTTTTATGATTTTGTTAATTCTCATGGATTTATGCGTACTCTAAAACATAATTATACATATCTATACTTACCACTTTATTTGGTTAGAAGCATATTTTTTTATTTTAGGACTGTAGGGACTCGTCTCCATGTTCCGTGGCGCCCTCTATCGCTGGGCTTCTTGCCTCTAATACCTCATTGTCCCTTATCTTATGACCCGAAACTTACCTCAATGTAAGTATACTTGAAAGAGAAAGTGAGACTTCGTTTCCATCGTTATAAACATATTCGTCATCTTCCTGAGGCCTAATTCAGTTGCTCTTCTCCCTGTGTGAGTAAGCTATTTAGAAAGTTTCGACCAATCAGAGGACTTTGTAAAAAAACTCAAGGAGCGCGCTGATTGGTCTAAACTTTCCGACTCTCTGAAGTGACTCAAGTTGGTGAAAATAAGGACCGCGTCTTTCGTACAGCTATGTCCGTGTGGCCGTTTGTCCGGGATCCCTACTTACATAGAACATACCCATACTATAAAGTTTGTATTTATATACCTACTGTTTGACCTTCAATCTTTTTATCAGTCGTCAGTTGGTTATCATCAAGTAAGCAACAACAATATACACATCCAATATACATATATAGGCATAAGCTCTAATTACGTGCAGCGAAAGTTATATACAAGTACCTAATATGGTGATGAGGCAAAGAACGAAATATAAGTATATAAACAGCGACGCTGCTGCTGCGCAGATTTGGTAAAATAACGTCGCTTTCAACGGTACAAACACTCATCTTTGACTGCATAAGCTTAGTGCATCAGGTAGAATGACGTTGCGATCCACATCCACGTGCTGATAAAATCAAACACACTGAGCCCGTTACACCTACTCTCGCGTATAACTCTTTTTGTTTATGAACCTTCGTTGACACGCGCGTGTATCCCGCATTGCGGGTCGACACACGTCAGGATGCCTAAGGATAGGTGTTGCGTACCGTCGTGCAACTACGTTCGAAAGTATAGAAGTAACAACCAAAACTTTCGACGATCGTTGTTCAAATGCCCCAAAGATGCTCAACTGGCCCGAAAGTGGTGTGAGAACGTTGGCATATCAATGTCACCCACCGATCACGTTTGTGAGCGACACTTCGAACCTCACCACCTCATAAGCTTCGACTTCTTCGCGGGAGAAAACTACTTTCAGGTGACTTTTGTGCATATTACATATAATTGCTCTATTCTCTCTCTGTTTTTTTGCTTATCAGCGTCGTACTGTACTCAATTCATTTTTCATTCATTGTGTTTTTTATTTTTTGTTTATACACTGTAGAGGTCAAGACTGAACAAGCTAGCTGTACCCACAGTGTTTGATAACTGTAGTAATGAAATAGTCTCAACAAACAACGTAACACAATACGAGCTGACTTCTTTCACACATTTTGACAATGGTAGACTATTAAACTCTTGTGATATTCCATCGAACATCCTTCCAGATGAGAGTCTTGAAAATTTCGAAGTTTCTCAAATACAGTTGAAAGATAGTTTGAGCAGGCTGCCTAGAATTCAAAACTTTATGACAGATGTAGTTCAAGACTTGGAAGCTTCCAAAGAAGTACTCTTGAACATCAAGAAAGAGGAATTGACTTCAGAATCAACCACGGTCAAAGTAGAAACGTTGGAAGGTAAAGAAATTTTCTATTTTAACTCGACAAATACAGTGTCAGTGATTAATTTCTATATTGATTGTTGCAGATTGTGCTGATAAAAATAATCAAGAAAATAAGGCTGAAATGGCAAGACTGACGGTTCACCAGTACGTTAAGTATCATAAACAGCATCTGACTTTGTTACTACCAGAATCGTGGAAAATTTTTGAACTACCAATTAGTGAGGAAGAAGTAATTTCTTTTTCCAAAGAGTGTACAATTAGTGAGAACACAGGACTTGTAGTTTTGTATGAAAAAAATATTGTTATCTACAAAAACGGAAACGTACATTACTCAATTCATGGAAAAAGGTTAAGGGACATTGAGCCAGATAATTTACCAATGTTTCCAGCAAACATACCAAATACTGAAACGATGTTAAGAATTATACAAGAATTTGATTTAGTGAAAGTGTGCCAAGGATTCATGATCAGTGAAATGGAAATAAATAATGATTCTTCTCTTTGCAAGGATGACTTGGGCTTTAAGCGTCATGTGAAGTGTTTTCTTGTAGCTGATGCTCAACAGTGTGATATTTGCTATAAGTATAATCAAACTATGACATCGAGCATGATTAACAGGTCCCAAATATTAACAAATATACAACCTTATTATTATATAAGTAATCAAATGAATTGCTCTAGTCGGTAGAGTTTTATATTTAAAAAGACGTTAATCAATTTTTGTCTTGTTTTTTTTTAATTTTGACCATTTTTATTTTTTTAAAACTTAGATATAATTATACTAGTGAAAAAAAAATTTTTTTTTTTTTTCACTTAGGTCTATTGAATAGAAGTCCAGCGTGTAGGTACATCCTTATTTCAAATACCGTGATTAAAAAAAAAATAAATCAGCGAAATCAATTCAAAATNGCTTTGGTTAAGCATTACAACGATTAGTGATTAAACTTATCAAATACAAATTTTTTATGAATAAATTTTTTTCTAAATAATAAACTTATTGTTGTTAAATTTATTTTTAACTGCATAGTTTAGAGTGATGTTTGAGAGAATACTGTTTAAAGAATTAGTACCTAACAAAAAAGTGAAGTATTTGCTGTTCTTCGAATGCCCTAATCCACATACAACCTATTTAAAAAATTGTTTTTAATATTAAAAATTTGACAACCAATCTTTAGTCTAATTGAAAGTAGAAAAGCTTTACCTTTTTTGTAACTGGAAACAGTGCGACTTATTTTAGAGAAAGTAAGATAGCACGAAATGTAAAATTGCCATAAATGTTTGTAATACTTTTTCAAGATTTTTATTACTTATAAAAGTCATGTTAAATTATCATGACAGAATTATGACCAACAATTTCTTCAAAAAACTATTAAAAATGTAACTAAATCATGACTAAATTTTTTATGACAGATGGTAAAAGATGGAAAATGGTCATTAAAATTTACAAATGACATCACTTAGTCAAGAAAATCCCATTTATTGATTTATTTGCAGTTATACACTGTAAGTGTGACCTTATAGTTAGTGGGTATTGAAAATTATGATGGAATTTAATACAAACTAGAAATTAAAAATTCTGAAAAATTTACTTTCTAAAAATGTAGAGGAAGTAAGTGTAGCATACTTTAAATATTATTTATACTTTTTGTGCTTCAGTTCAATGAAGTCTATTTAAACATTACTTTTTTAATTATTTAATGAATACGACTTATGATAGTAAATATTAATTTTTACTGTTAAAGTTGATATTTAAAAAAAATTAGATTTTTATATTTTTAAATTATTAGGCAGAAAAATAAACATATAAATGAATGAATAAATAAAAGTTAGTATCTGCAATGCACTAATTTTAAAATTAATTAACGGTAAACGGCAAAAGCTTTGACTTCTTCAGTGACTTCATCCAGTATGGAAAAACAATAATTATAATCATTTATTAACTTATTTTTTTCAGAGTAAGAAATGGTCGGTAAAATAATTTCGTCGCGAGTTAAAAGTGGATCTTTTCTTTTATCACAATCTAACACATCTTCATCATCACTTTTATCTTTACTATCATATTTATCCTCACTATTAGACTCATTTCCTGTATCTTGCTTTTCATTTATAAAATGCACATACGGAGTATTGTAGCCGTAAATATATCTTCCATACAAAACATACAGGTTTCCCTGGTAACGAAAGGCAACTTCTCTTGACGGACAAATAGTTCCCCCCTTAAACTGTTCTTTACTCTTCACACTGGTGTCCACATATGAAGGCAACGCGTTTTCATAAGTGCACCTAATAATGAGGTCAATCATTGAGTCTATTTCAGGTTCGTTGTTCTTGTATAAAATATTACCCAAAACATAAATCTGTTTGCAATGGAAGTGGCGTAATCCACCAGTGTTATAGAAATCGTCAACAATTTTATCTAAATCGCTGTGCGGATTCCAATATCGCTTCATGCTATAGGTTCCATTGAACATCAATTTTTCAATGTTCTGATCATGTTCCATGGTATGAAAATATTCATTTTGTAGTGTTAATGCTTCCACATTTAAAGCCATGTTATCAGTTGAATTATTACTTGCACTGACACTCATTTCTGCAGAGTATTCTGAAAGTAAAAAAATTTTTATGCAAATTTATTTTATTACCCAATTTTTTATGTAACTTTTTAGAAACTAGAAACAGCAATATAAATATTGTAAATTTTTTTTCATTTAAATGATAATTTGTATAAAAGTTGGACATTTTATTAAAATTCACTTGTTCGTGCCATCCACTATGATTTGAAATTTAATTTCAAGCAATAAAAAAAAAAAAATTTTTATTCATACATAAGAGTAAGACAAATAATTGCACAGCTGAAAAGTACAACTCCTTTATATTATAAGTCAGCCATAAAAAAAACTTACCTATCTGAAACACTGGAACTGGATCAGTCCCTTGCAAAATTTTTCATCTACCTGTTGTATGAATGACCGAATTGCATTTAACTTGCACTTTTTTGTTAGAACTTATGAAATAATGTCCCTTCCTGTGTTCCTGTGTCTTCCTGATACAAACAAAACAAAAAGAAGAAAATGCTATTAACTCTTCTAACTTAAAGCTCAGCTAAGGTAGGAAGTCTCGGCAGTCTGATAATTGACGAATAGGCCATGACATTTTATGTTACGTACTTAAGACATCTTTCAAAAGTGAAACTTGTAAAGATGTCAAAAATTGGGGACCAACCACAGTAAAAAGTGAAAAGTTAGAGTGAAACATTTTAAGCTTCATCGTATATGCTGCTTATAATACTAGAGCTTACCTCCATTCAATTGTACAGCTTCGCAGTTTGCGCAATGAAAACAGTCCAAATCAACTTCTTCTGCAAGTACTTATGTGTGCACAACTGCACGTGGCCTCAAATAAATTTTAGCGCGCTTTTTGGAAGGAATACAACAAGAAAAGTCAATACAATAAAATATACCTATATATTATAGTGATCGGGAAATTGGAAAGAGTTTCGATTGTCGATACATCGAGTGCTTGTATCGGTGTATCGGTTTTCTTTAAACAAAGTGGTTGTAATACAAATATTGTACGGTATGGTCAAGATCAAGGTTGTCTCAAATATGTTAATTTATTAAACACTACTTAATTAATTATAATTATGTTACTTTTGTTATTTCCGATCTATGGAGGTTAGACAGGTATTTCAGTCTTTGAAATACTTCGATAACCTATATATATAATGCGCGGTCGATTCTCGAACTGTTGTATAGCAGACGACGACCGCTCATCATACCCCCTCTTCGACGCATGCAGGCAGTGTATAATTTCGGAACGTGTGCATGCGGTCACAGCTGTCACCTTTTTTCGGAGTCGTGCACACGAGATAAGACGACGACTATACGACGAAATGTTGCAAATATTGATTAAGCTTAAGTAGTTTAGTAAGAACCGGGCAAGTATGGGTGCCCTAGGAGGTGACGGCAGCGAGGCCAAGGAGAGCCGGGAAGTCCTCAGCACGGTTTTTCTGTGCCTCCTTTGGTACGTGGTGTCGTCGTCGAGCAACGTCGCGGCCAAAGCTTTGCTTTCGGACTTTCCGTACCCAATAACCGTGACGATGGTTCAGTTGACGACGATTAGTTTGTTTTCGGGGCCGTTATTTAGTTTGTGGGGGGTCAGACGCACAAGCACCAGCCTCATAACCTGGTCCTACTACTTCAAGTTAATCGTGCCACTTGCGGTGGGCAAGTTCCTCGGAAATCTTTTAAGCCACGTCAGTATTTGGAAGGTGCCTGTCTCCTATGCCCACACTGGTGAGTCGTTTTTTATTCCCTCATGGGAAGTACTGTTGGTCTTGTACTTTGATTGATCGATGCTTTGCACAGCCTTGGATTGCTGGCGAATAATCTAGCTATTCACATATGTTGACATTTGTGTGGCAAGTTGTGCTCTTGTAGAGTGAATGACAAGTTGTCATATGTTTCACTTGCTTGAATGTACTATATACTTACCAAGATACGTATTATTTGTTATTTTCATTAAGTAAACAATTTAATATGAGGCTTTAGTTTTGTCAATAACTTTTAAGTTTTTTGCTTCATTTTTTTTAGGGGCATAAATCATCAAAGTCATCAAGTAATTCCATAATTCGTACAAAAAGCTTCCTAAAAGAATTTCATGAGGCAGTGTGCTGCTGAATCTCAGAGAAATCCAAAAATAAATTCCGTATATAGGAGTAGAAAGTGACACGTGACTTAAAAATCCCGCGTTCTCTTACATATGCTTCGAGATTGCAATTCAATTTTGTTTTGCTTTTACTGTTTTAAACACCGTGTGTAAATTGCTTTATGTATGACATTTGCCGCTAGTTGTTTTCCTCTTATCATTGACCGCAAAGTAATTGCCACAATCATGTATACATACCTGGCTAATTAGCAGTGTTTATTTATTTTTACCAGAGTAAAAAAATTGCAGCATGCATTGTCTGTGTGAAACAAACCTCAAGCCTTTTATATTGGTATATATATATTTATGTATGGAGTGGCCTCGTGGCACTTTTAACTTTAATAAATTAGCTTCAAATATTATACTTTGGACTTAAGTGAAAATAGTTGGTCTGCCAGGGTGTGTTTGATGCAGAAGTATAGTTTTTTTTTTTTATTTTAACTATTTGTTTTACGATAAGACCACCATAAACAAAATTTTTAAGTGAATCCATAGGTAGGGTACTTTGCTTTTCTCGAAATATAGATTTTAAAATCACCCAGTCGCGTGCGCTACACTATTTACGCGAAACTACATGTGTACGATCTGGTTTTATTTTTCGCATGCGCTATTACCAATTTCGCGCTTCGCATATCGTTTCGCGTACAGTTTCTCGTACGTGACTCAGGGCGTATAGGTATAATAACAACACTCACAGTACGTTACCAAACAATTGAAAAAATGCACGAATAGCCTAACAATAAACTGAATCGCCTGCATTATGTTGCATTTTATTTTTTCTTCATTCAATCGCAAGAACACGATATCGTTATTTTTCAACACTAAAAGCTAATTGAACAGCTTACAAGCTCAACTTGCAAGCTTGCCTCGCTAAAATTTTTTATTCAATCCCAGTGAAGGCCACAATGCCCCTGTTTACTGTGCTCCTGTCCAGGATCATATTGCGCGAGCGACAAACAACAAAGGTTTATGCCAGCTTGCTGCCCATCGTCGGTGGTGTGGCCATTGCCACCCTGACCGAGCTCAGCTTCAACTTCACCGGGCTCTTGAGTGCACTAGCCTCGACTATGGCTTTCTCGCTGCAGAATATTTACTCCAAAAAGGTAGGGATCCTTTTTTTTTTTTTTTTTTTTTTTCTTTTCTTCTATTTTTTTTGTTTTTTTAACTTTTCAATCAGGAAATATTATCATGACTCATATGCAATTATCAATTTCAGGTGCTCTACGATACTGGTATCCACCATCTGAGGCTACTACTAATTTTAGGTCGACTCGCGTTGTTCATGTTCTTGCCGGTGTGGCTGATGTATGACGTGCGGAATCTCTGGCACGATCCAGCGACCGGAAGGGCCGTGGAGATTAGCACGAGGACTCTGGTGCTGCTGGTGGTCGACGGTATCCTGAATTGGTTGCAAAATATAGTGGCGTTTTCGGTGATGTCGATGGTGACGCCGTTGACGTACGCCGTGGCGAGCGCCAGCAAGAGGATATTCGTGATCGCCGTGACGCTGTTTATTTTAGGCAATCCGGTGACTGGACTGAATATTTTTGGTATGGTTTTGGCCATCGGTGGGGTGCTTTGTTACAATAAGGCCAAGTACGATCAGCGTCAAGCTGAGAGGAAGAAGAGCTTGCTGCCCAAGTACAACGCGAACGGGCATCAGAGTTCTTTCCTGGTAAACGGTTGGGCAGACGACAAGCATAGATTGTTTGCTGCTTAGATAGACCAATTTATTGCTATCAATTTTTATTTTTATTTTTTTTTTAATTTTCAATTTCTGTCTGCATACAGAGAAGTGAGCGTTTTACTGCGTTTTTTTTTTTCTTTTTTTTTTGTTACACCGAATAGTAATGCTCAGTATTTCTCTAGTGCTCACCGAAAGACAGAAATATTATTAGGACAATATTTTTTATGATTTTAATAAGAATTAGCATCGTTAGGAATAAATTGATACATTAGGATGGACTTGCCTAGATCTATATGCAAACTTATTGTTGAAAAAAGTCTGTCCAACTTATACGTGATTTTTATTTTTGCCATTACTGAAAATAATGCGTTTCGCTTCGGAATAAATTTCACATCTACTCTATCAAAGTTCTTTTTAAAATATTTTTGGCATGTACCCGTACTTTGAGATTTAGTGCTTATAACTGGTACTGTCAAGAAATAACGAAGAAAATATTTATTACTGCATTTTTGACAGTTATTTAAAAAAAAAAATTTGGTCATAAACTTTTTTCGATGTACCGATAGTTGCATAAATCAATAAAAGATTTTTTCATTCAATTATAAATATAATTAAAAAGAGCTTAGTATCGTATATATTATTATGTGCGGCATTCTGGACGTGTCAATCGCTGGCTCGATTGATGATTTTTCATTACCGAAACGCGGGAGAAAATAAATCGAAACACGTTTCTTCCATTAACGTCGTGTAGTTTATAAATGTTCATAGTGCATGAATGAATTTATTAATTTTTTTCATTAGACTTTGATAAATAAAAGTAACAAAGTGTTCATGTGTAAATAAAAATAAAACGCAGGTGAAGGTGAATGTTCAGGCAAAACCAATCAAGCGTTGCATAAATTTTTTTTGTACATTTTTAACATCGCCGATTGTTGTGTTGCAATCTCGAAAATTATGTACAACGGTATAGGGAGCATGTATTTCGGATGTAAATATACACCGAGAGAATGTTGGTGACGCCGCAGCCCAAAATGTAGAAAGCGCTCTCACGTTTTATTTGGGAGAGCAGATTTCCCAGATGGTAGCGTGACTGCCCCAACTTTGAGGAGTGCGACTCTCTCCCGAGCGGTGAGAACGCCACGCTTTGGCTATTTGGGGCTCCAGCATCACCAAATGCCTCTCATCCATTTCTTTCAACGATATAAACTTTTAAAAATCTGTGAAAAGAAAGAAAAACAACTGCTCATCCATTGTTGAAAAAAANGACGTCGTCGTCCTCGAGCACCACGTCCTTTTTCAGGCACTTTACCGCGTAGACGCACTCGGTGCCCCGAAGCTCCGCGAGCAGGACTTTGCCGAAACTGCCCTTGCCCAGTACCTGTGGGCGCGCAGGACCAATTTTTTTTTTTTTTTTTATTGCTTCACGGCTCCGTGTATCATCATAAACTCAAAATACGGCTCCGTGCAGATTTAAAAAAAAAAAAAAAAAAAAAAAAAGGAAAGAAAAGAAAAGTAATATAATAATAATAAATCATAAAAGTATCAAGAGACATTGTTTGTATCCATTTTAATTATATAAATTTACAATCTGCACGAAACATGTTTTACCAACATTTGGTAAAAGTACCATATGCAAGTTCGTTTTCCCCGTGAAAATCCTTCCGTGCATCCACGCGCGCAACCGATCGTCTCGATACGAAAAATAAAAGCCTCTCCCATCCGCTAGTACAGTTTGTTGACGCTGTCGGTGGGCGAGACGGGCCTGGCGATGGTGAGCTCGAGCCTGGCCCCGGCCGCGGCGATGAGGGGCACCGCGAGGCAGCAGTCGCACTCCTCGGTGCTGGCCTCGTTGACGCGCAATATCCGATCGAAGGGCCGTAGGAGCCCGTCGCAGGGCCCACCGGGCCTGAGCCTGTTTATGTACACCCCGCGCTCGTACAGCCCGTCCGACACCGAGAACCCAAAGTCCTCGTACACCGGGTCCTTGTGCAGCGACACGTGCAGGATTTGCTGCTGGCTCGGCGACACTGGCGGAGGTGGCAGCGGCTGAGTGGGACTACAACTACAGCCGGGTCGCGGTGAATTCGACGCCGCGGAACTGCAAAACCAATGGATGACGATACAAGAGACGTGCAATATGGTACAGTGGATTGCCTTATTGTCGATTAAAATGTGTTTTCTATAACGTACTTTGGGTAGGGGTAGGGAGGCATGGGTAGATCGAGTTGGCCGCTGTCGACGGACGCGGTCTCCCAGAGCCTCATGATCTCCGGGCCAGCGACGTCGCCCATCTCGCCCCAGGAGTCGACCGCGCTGTCGACGCTCGGCAAACTTTCCCGGGCCGACCTCACGGCGCTGCTGCTGCTACCGGCGCTCGTGTACTGCACCGAGTCGCCCGCTATGCTCTGCTCCCTGTGGGACAACGAAAATCGTCTACCAAACGTAGATCTCGCTCGTAAAAACACGTCATATCCACCAACGCGCGTCTGCGGCTTTGTAAAACACAATGAAGCATGTGGAAACTTGATTAAATTATATGAATTGAAAAATCACCATCTTATTTGGAAAAAGTTGGAAGCGACGCTCATCCAAGTATTGGTTCGACCAAGACTGTAGGGAAGCACCTGCTGCTTTGGATGAGCAAGGTCTTGGTGCTGCTGCTTCCCTACAATCTTGATCGAACCAATACTTGGATGAGCGTCGCTTCCAACTTTTTCTCAGTGACAGATACACACTTCATTGGTTTAATTCTGTCAGCAAAGATTGTATTTTTCGTTCGTAAAAGTAACTGCCACCACTGAATGTGAGGGAGGTAAAAAAACGTACCTCGAGTTGGCTGTGTTATTGTTATCTTGTTTTACCGAGCCGTCAATACAGCGCAATAAATAATAAAACCAGCACCGACCTCGTATCGGGCGTGAGATCGGGTTTGCGCACAGTGAGGGCCACGACGCTGCTGCCGGGCCTGTGGAGCAGCTGGGCCGCCTGGTGGAGGTCGCCGGGGTCGAGTTTCTGGTTGTCGATCGCCAGGAGCCGGTCCCCCGGGGCCAGGCTGCCCGTGCGGTAGGCGAGCGAGCCGCGGCGCACCTCGGATATCCGGAGGCCCTCGTTGACCGTGAGCCCGAGGTCCGGCTGGCCGCCCAGGGGCCGCGCCACCCGCACCGTGAACACCCCGCTGCTCGGCACCACGGCCCCACCCACCTTGTACTCAACCATCAGCTCTACCTGTGTTGTTTTTTTATTTCAGTCACTACTCAAGCACCTGCACTTATCCACCCCCTTCCTGGTCCACATATTGATGAATGTGTCTCAAGCACCAACCTGGGGCGCCTCGAGGATCATCGCAACTTCGGCCGGTTGTAGGTCCCTGACGGCTCGCCGGTTGATGGCGACGACCCGGTCCCCGGGCAGCAGGACGCCGCTCCTCTCGGCCGGTCCCCCGGGCTCGAGGATGTCGACGACGTAGTCGAGCCGGTCGTCGCTTTGTCTCAGCCCGATGCCCAAGCCCCGGTGGTCCGGGCGTAGGAGCACGTTGAGGGTCTCGCTCACGTGGAGCGTCGATTTTTGCGGCTGGACTCGGCGCTTCATGGTGCGGCTGGACGCGCTCGGTGGCCTTGGCAGTATCTGCAGCCTGTCGAGACGGGCACTCCGAGAATAAAGAGAGAAAACCCCCGTCGATGTACCAGTTGGACGTGTGCGGCTTACCTGGCGATGCGACAGTTCTCGGAGTTGTTGCGCAACAGCTTGGCCGCGGTGACCGCGTCCTGGACGACCACGTCGTCTACCCCGAGCAGCCGATCCCCCGGCTGGAGGGCACCGCAGCGGTCGGCCGTGCTAGCTGGCCGCAAGCTCTCGATGTACACGCCGCTGTGCGCGTCCCGCACCGTCAGGCCCAACTCTCCTGGATGATGGTGGAACAAACAGTTTTTTTTTTAATTGTATTTATACAATGGGAATAAAAATCTTATGTGTATTCATTTTGGGCATAAAACAGCCGTGTCCTGCAATACTTCATTGTCTCTAGTATATTTCACGAGTTTTCAAACACTTTGACAATTTTTTTTTCCTCTCAAAGTGCATTCTTTTGGCTGAAAAAACTGTTTATGTATAACTGTTCATGGTGCAATACTCAGAGGATATTATTTTTTTTCTGACATATTAGATCGATGTCCCAATAGTCGATCACTTTTTTCGGTGATAGACTTTGCTATATATTTTTAATTCTGTATGGACGTTAATTTGTATTGAAAAAGTGATCGTTTAGCGTCTGAATATCTATCCAATTCATGTATGTTTTAAAAATTAATGGAAAAATCAGCTGACTGACCGACTATTGGGACATTAATTACAGTTACATTTTAAATAATTTATCGACTACTTTGACAATTTTTTTTTTTCTCAGTGTCTTCTTTAAAATGGTAATTCACTGTTTTTGTTGGAAAGAACTTTGTTAGCCACCATCAGTGTTACGAGTAGTAATCCCAAAAACTTTTTCAGCAAAAAAGTTATAGAAAAAAAAATAGTAATTCCGCCTCTAGTCGAGAGATGCAAACCTTGCGGTCCGCGCTCCAGTTGGACGAGCAGAGGCCCGGACGTCGCGGCCCTGATCTCATCCATGTTGGCGACGTCGTACTCTATGGTGAGCGAAGCGATGGGCGAATCGGAGCTCCTGCGAAGCGCCCGCTGGGCCTCGGCGAGCGTCAGGCCCCTCAGCTCCGCGTCGTCCACCGCCAGGAGCCGATCCCCCGGCCGCACGCGACCCTCCCTCGCCGCCGGACCCTCCGGCTTCACGCTCGTCACCACGAGGGCTCGGCCCGCGCTGCCCCGCAACGTCACCCCCAAGCTGCCGCTCTCCCGCTCCACGCGCACCTGAAATCATCGGGTCATGGTTTTTTTTTTTTTTTTTTTTTTTTTTTTTTGGGGCGGGGGAAAGAAACGAAAATCACTATCGGTCCCTCCCCCGAAAAATTAATACACCACAGTGCAGCTCGAGAACCGCCGTCGTCGGGACGGGGGATATTTTTACCCGCGGTCTATTTCCGTCGCGGAGAATCCGACTCTCGGGCGTCTTTTTAACGCGTCTCCACTCCAAATGAAAAACATATAGGTAACGTACGTGTACCCACTGTTTGACAATACATGGTTACAGGTGTATATAGAAAAATCCCCCTTACCGTGAATTGCAATAATAAAAGTGCAGTTATACCTGGGCAACCTTGGAGGACAAGCTCGTGGTGGCGGTCTCGGCGACGTCCTCGAGGAAGGGCGAGGCGCTGTAAAAGCTCCCCGGGAGCATCTGACCGGGACACGGACTGGGTGCCGATGTCGCGGTTGGGGCGGTGCTGGGCGCTTCGTCGGTCCGCGCGGCCGAGTCGGAGCTCGCGTTCGTCGCTACGCTGCCCGGCCTTGTCTTCTTGTGCGAGCGCATCGTCGCCAGCCTCAACGAGCTGAACATCTTTGCCATTTCTTCCCTCTCTCTCTCTCTCTTCGAGTCGTGTTTTACTCCTTGCAAAGGCGCGCGCCCCAAGGGCGCCCGACTCTGATTTTTCCTTCCGCTCCTCTTGTTTTGCCCTTATTTTTCTGCTTCTTGGGCAACCCTCGCTCCGAGCCCTTGCTCGAGGTGTGCATGTAGAAAGCTCGACCGAGACGAGCCACCGTCTGTACACACTCAGTGTGGATGTTGCGTTTTTTTTCTTTCTCTTCCCTCTCTGCTCTTTGCCGGCTGAAAGTCGTCGTTTACGTTTTCTGCAACAAGCGCGACAAAACATACACACACATGTGCCGTTGATCGTTAGTCACGCGTGCACGGATTGTTGAACCCCGCGCTTGTTCGTCTAAACACCATTTTATCGGTATAAGCGGTTTTAGTTAAATGTACGTTTGTATAGTAAATATTAGTTTCCGTGAACTATCGATTGATAAGTGCCAGGCTCGAGAGCTTGCGCAAGCTCCGTTTACCGGATTTTTATAATATAGTAAAATTTACCGATCAATCGTGTGATACTTTACTCGATCGGTGGGATTGAAGAAAATGGAACATTTACCTAAACAAGGCCGGAACATCCCAGTTGCAGACTCGTCGTCGTCGCGCACCACCACCAACACACTTGAGATTCGATTCGTTTCATCGTGATAGTATAAGTACGACGCGTCGTGTGTTACTTTTGTTTTTGCAAAGAACTTTTAAAACCCAAAATCGGTCGTTTACAAAAATGAAGAAAGAAAAAAAAGGGGAAGGAACAAAAGAGAAAATCTTGAGTCGTTGAATTTCGTTCGGTCTTGTTCGTTCGCGTGTAGCGTAAAAAAAAAGAGAAAAGAAAAATTTACAAAATACTGTGCCTAAATGTGTGGGACGAGTGGGTGTTTATATATATTTATGAATTTGGAAAAAAGCAGCGCCCGCCGCGCCGGCCCGAGCGAGCGAAAGCCGCGAACGAACGACCGGACAAAACTGAAGGCCCCCGCGACTCCGAACCGCCGCGCGCGCCTATGCTCTCTCTCTCTCTCTTTGCTTGGGAAAAGAGGGGCCGGAGAGACGAAAACACGTGCGAATGAGGCGAGGAGGAGGAGGAGGAGGAGAAAAAAAGCTCCACGCTTTACGGGTGGTGTGGGGTGTCGAAACATCATCGGGGCACGCCTGCTGCGAAGCCGCTCACGTTAATGGATGTGGTACCTATAAGTGCCTACCACGTATATACATATATGTATTTCATGTGTATATGTATATATATATATATTTGGATTATAAACCGAGTTGTTGGGTATATATAGTGGCTCTGAGATGCAGCGCAGTTACGACGTGGTGATTGAGGTCTCGCGCGTGCCCCGCCGATTGAGCTTTCGAGATGCACTACTCTTATTTCTTCTTTTCTCGCGTGACGCGTGGGCGTAATTAATCGTTAAAATGGATATTTTTGATGACTGTAACATGACTTTTTTTTTTGTTTTTTTTTTTGTTTTTTTGTTAACCCAACAATGAAAGATATATACGTGAATTTATCCAACAAAGCGCGACGGCGACGAAAATAACGAAAATAACTTAATCGAGCCGAGTCGGGGAGGCGTTAATATATCTTCATAACGGTGTAAGCGTATAATCTCGAAAGCCAGACGCAAAGGAACAATTAGAGATCGCGAAGAGAAGGCGTCAAGAGCCTACTCGTGCGTATACACATACATGGTTGAAACAGCAAGCGCACGCGTTTTACTTGCACCATTATCGTCAAAGCCAGCCAAAGTTAATATATATAGGGGCTGGTATACAGTAGATTAGCGAGGAGTAACGACGACCAAGGAGTTAATGAAAAGGGGAGAAAAGAAAGTCCTCCTCCGAGAGATACGCGTATACGTATACGAGTGAGTTCATGGCGGCTGTATAACCCGAAATAGCTCGCGGGGGAGAGTATATATACGCACGGCGTACTGTATGTGTATATATGTGCAATAGATTCGACTCGAACCGATCGTTGACCGATCGGCTTCCCCCGACGTGTTTATCAATTTTGCGGCTGTCCCTTTACGCTCTCTCTCTCTCTCTCTCTTTTGCTGCTTGCATTGTTTACTGATTGATGATGATGGTAAATGTGATATTTACGAGTGCAGTATAAGAGTAGGTGCAGTGAATGTCTATAGTAAAGGGTGATACAAGGGTGAGGTTGTTACAATCCCTGTATGCTCACATGTAGAGGAAAGAGCTTTCGTAAGCTCGAGTGCGGAGTACGAGGTGTGGGTAATGTACATCTCGATTGCCGATGGGTGAAAATAAACGACAAAACTTCGCATGTTACATCAGAGGACGTATATTTACAACTCACGCCTACGACTCGGGAAATAATAAATTGTTACGGTACAACGAATGAATGTCTTTTTTCTTTAGTAAAATAACAATAATAGTACACTCGTGGCACAAAGTTTGTCAAATAAACTGTAACCATCCACCAGATTTCTAGACACGTAGGTTTTTTTTTTTTTTTTTTTTTTTTTTTTTTTTTTAATTTTCGACGGGTGGACGGGGAAAATGAAACCATAAATCGTGCCTGTGTAAAAAAGCTCGGTCAGTACACGCATGGTGAATAAAGTTGATCGCTTTTGGCGCGCAAGTATAACGAAGAACGACGACCGGAAGCTCCGCGTTCGCGTCCCATCAGCCATCAAGCTTTATGATTATCCCCGCGCCTATATATGTATATAGGAATCCATGGCACACACGCGCACACATAAATACGTCCAACTCTCTTTCTCTGCAAGCTCGGTATATAGCAGCCAAATCGTAGCCCAGCGCTGAAAATAAAGCCCGTGTATCTCTCTCTCTCTCTCGTATGTATATTATATGGATGTGTGGTTGGTAGAGAAGTCCAGAAGAAGACGCTGCAGGGTAGGGCGCGTGAACTCAATTTTGAAAAGTTCGCGAGCAAAAAGAGGGCCGCGCGAGTTATAATAACACAGACGCGTTTCCTTCACTTGTACTATATGCGAGAAAGCTGTATATGTATATATATATA
>NW_019379484.1:1386589-1461093 GCF_000648655.2 Copidosoma floridanum
TATATATATATGTATGTTTAACACAGGGCTCTCGTCTTGGCAGCCCGAGGAGGAAGACTCTTGCCAATTCCTCGAGGGTCTAAAGTTAGCGCGTTATCTCGGGGTATAGCAATGTGATGCTCTCTGCGCGTCAAAGAGAAAGAGAGTTGGTTACACGGCACGACACGGCATCTATAGGCTTTGAAGTGTCGGCGTTCGGTCGAGCTCGATGATTGAAGCTGTTTGTCCGATTGGAGGCGTAAAGGGAAAAAAAAGGGAAAAAATTGATTTTTACGTGTGGTTTTGAAAAATCATTTGGAATCCGCAAATATATATAAATGAGGAGGAGCCGGGGCTATCTTGGTCTTCTCCCGCGGGCCACTCGCGCGTAATAACTCGTGTGTGTGGAGCCTCGCTTCTTTCACCCGCGAGTATATTAATAAACTCGGCCTGGCTTGGATGAGTATACAGAGGAGGCCCCACTTATGTATAATGTGTTTCTGATACAGCACTTGCTTGTTGGGATACGGGGATGAAAAAAAAAAAAAAAACAACAACAACAACAACATTGTTTTTAAGTGTTTTTTTTTTTTTTATTGTATTTCATTTCTGTTAGCTATCATTTTAACAAATATTCCTTAATCTTACGTAACATCTTATTTAATCGTGTATGTGTATATTCGTTTATTTATTTATATAAAAATTTTACAAGTATGAAATATTGCTCTGGCGAAAAATAAATGTACATAAATATACGTATTCAACAACAGAAATTTAACAATACGTTCTTTCGTACAACAATATTATTTTTTTATTCTAATTCACTTGATTTAGTATCACATGAGAATTCTTCCTTCAACTTTCTAACAATGAACAATACGGTATGGTAAAACAATGTGATAACGAAAAAAAAAAAAAATAATAATAATCATAATAATAAATAAAATAAAGAGAATCATCAGTTTTAACGAAAAACTTAATATACGTATATATATATAGTAATGGGCGAAACAAAAAATTAGAAAATTCGTATAAATATGTTTAACGCAGTGAAATATTTCTATGTAACTTTTAAAACGTATACTTCAACTGCTTAACATTTTAACAGTATTCTAATACTTTTTTTTTTAAATTATATTTACAAAGTTGAGCGGACTCTGTTCAAAGTCACTTTTAATAAGATCTCTAAAGTGTTTGGTGAGCGTGAAAAAAAAAATCAATTTTCAAATTGATTTTTTTTTTCTTTTCATAGTATTCTGTAAAAACACAATTAACGTTTTAAATGCATTTTTGGGACTAAAATACATTTTTTTTAAAACAAAATTTCGTTAACGCCGTATACTAATAAAAGTAAAGTTTTGCAGCCCACCAAACACCTTAGAGTCACATGGCGTATACAAAAAAAATGTTCCACGAGCTTTTCACGATAATTTGACTATCGAGATACGTCTATTTTAACGTGAAAAGCAAGAGGAAACTAAAGTGTACAGAATACGATCAGCTACACTTTGATTCGGTATCGTTACAGTTGAGAAATCGTAATTATTGCCAACCAATGAATGTCGTAACTTTCAAGTTCCATGTAGAGAGAAATAAATAAGTAGTTGTACCACACATTCAAAGTCATTCGCGTGAAATATTGCATCATTTTCCTCGAATCGGTAATCAATCGATTTCAAAATATCCCTCGCAAAACAATAGGACTCTCGGCATCGAATCGCTAAACGTTCAATTTTTTTCCCTCCGACCCATCTATGGGTATAGCATCTCCACTTGAGGTAGTAAAAAAAAAAAAAAAAAAAAAAAAAAAAAAAAAAAAAAAANATGTTTGTTTGAAGCTAATGTGCGTAATGGTGTTTACTCATGGTTTTTTGAGATTTAATCGAATCCGACGTGTGATTACGTACGCGAGTTGGGTTTCGGACGCCGATTTTACATTATTAATTTTGAAACGCTTGATTAAACGTTTTTCCACCTTTTATTATATATATATATATATATATTATATTATATGTAGACACAACGTGTTTTAATCACTTGAGTTTGAAAAACACTCAAGTTTAAAATATCCTTATACTAATCTTTTACAGGACGATTTATTGATCAGAGCGAAATGGTAATAGACACCGTTAATCCTCGTCTGACCTGCCCTGTAATAGATTCACAGGTCCCGGCGTTTTTGGCCATTCTCGTCTCGGACATTCCTCGAAAATAAACTTGGCCGTCCAATGACATCGGGAGATCAGCGCTCTTGGGACGC
Organism: Copidosoma floridanum; assembly: GCF_000648655.2. Next base: position 1,388,829 of record NW_019379484.1, read on the forward strand.
CAAAGAAAAAAGAAGGAAGGAAAAAAACAATGTGTGCTCACTGCCGTGTACGCACTCGCAAGAGCTTGCTATGTATATAAGAGCGCGACGTGCTGTCTTCGAGGATTGGATCACCGATCGGCGACTCCAGATTTCCATCGTCAACGACAGCTTGACCAACCTTTTTCTTTTTCCTTTCATCTTTTTTTTTTGCTCTGCTCTTTGCTTTGACGCGTTCAAGGTCGAGTGGCTTGCGAAAAAGCGTGCCGATTTTTTGACGGTTTTATGTTTAGAAAAAACAAAATCAAAGTTTTTTCTCGACGAGAGTCAAATGATACACTATTTTTATCTGTACAAGACAACCATCGTCATTCTTCAAATACTAAAATGAAAGGAAAAAAAAGTTGGTCGTGTCGACCCGAATACAAGCGTTTTTTCCTATTTCGCAAAACAGGCGTTGTCAAAACAAAGAAAAAAAAAAAAAAATTTAAATAGGGTCAGAAAAACACTGTCCCGGATGTTACGCGTCGTCGCTAAAATAACGACAGCTCGGAAAAACGCCACAAATCGTCGGACGGACATTCACCCAAAATCCGGCTGAGCTTGCGTTGAAAAATTAAATCCTCCAAACGAGCTTTGCGATCACGATCGATTCGAGCTTGCAGCCAATTACAAAGCAGCAGCAGCGTTATAGAGCTACGCTCACACACACACGCGCTTGCGAATATCTCTCGAAATAGCCAAGTAAGCTTAGCAGAGCAGGTGTGTATATATGTATATATATATTTATGTATGTGTGTGACAAAGCTCGCGCGTCTTCTCTCACTTGTCGGTTGTGGCTGTGGATCAACGTAGCCGTAGGGACGCAGTCGCCGGCGTACGAATGATTTTCTGCCGGTGCGCGTGTACGACGGACCTGAATTTATCGTCATCAATATAATAATATGGTTCGAAGATGCGCTTTGCGGGGATCTTATTTTTGGACTGATCCAGAGAATTTTTGCATCCGACAAACAGAATCGGAAGTGAGCTTTTTTTTTATTTTGGTAGTTGCGCGATCACGAGAATAGTTATAGGAAATTCGATTTTTACAGGTGTTACATTTTTTCCTTTTTTTTCAGAAATTCTTTTTATATTTTGTAAAACTGTAATATTTATGCAACGGTGTCTTGGACGAGACGGCAATTTATTTTGTTTAAAAGTATAAATGACTTAACGACCTAAAACGCTCTTTTGTTTGTATATTTTTGGGTTTTTATATGTCGCGCGTGGTAAGCAAAATTTTTAGATTTATCTATCCTAAAGAGACGATTAATCGTATTCTCTAAACAAAACTATTACTGACTTTGCAAAATTTTACAGCGAAAAAACTATTTTAGCTCTAAATGTTCAGTCGAATCGTTAGTAAAACCGAACAGGTATCAATTTCCGAGTAGTAACAAAGTAAAACTGCGAAAGACCGAATTTTACACCAAACTGTATCCGAAATTGAAGAAAATATCGATATTTATTTTACCGAAAAGACGGATCAGTCCAAAAATAGTTCTGGCATCACCAATCCACACTGAGGAGATCGGTAATTTAAAAAAAATACCATTTAAACGAATAATAACGCAAATTGAAGATGAAAATTGACGAAAGTTTTACGTTAAAGACTTGAGATTTAAATCTTGTGCACATAAAAAAAAAAAAACTTTGAAAGGTAAAATTATACTTCACATCCGTACACTTATTTGAACGCGTATGTATGAAATAAGTAAAAAATAATTTTTATAAAAGCAGCCCTGATTATCCCACTGTAGAAAAACTCCAAGAGAGTTTCACTTCCACCTTATAACAACTCAACACAGTGTAAGCAAATAACTTTAGTTATCCCCGCAACAACAAAAAAAAAAAAAAAAAAAACATCACCAGAACCGATCTCCTCGGTGGAAAAAAAAAAAAAAAAAAAAAAAGAAACCGGCAAACGCGTTATCTCCACCCGGACCTGTACTACCGGCAGCCATGCCGTATACACATGTACAACAACGCCGAGGAGTCTTCCTCGCGGCCGGAGCGTCGCGGAAGCACTGCTGGCGAAACACGCGCGCTAAGCTTTTCCGAAAATTTTCAACTCAAACGTGGCATTGGCCCGTGCCAATTGCGCATATACACACACGTATCGTATTGCTTTTCCCTCCTTTTCTCCCGCTTATTATACACACGCAATATTAATCGGCCGTCGATCGGACACGAGGTTCAGGTAATATACGAGCTGACGAACGACAGATTCTCATACAGATTGTATAATACTTGCAGGCTGGGGAGTTACATTTTTTTTTTTTTTTTTTCTATTTGAATATAATTTGTCGCTTCCTCTCGGCCGGGGTGTTTGCATAAATAAAACGGACGATCGGACTTTCGAGCGGGGGATTAACGAACGGGTCCAATTATCGATATCGCCGAACAAGAGCGGCTCTGTTGAAGCTCCGCAGAGCGACCCGAGCCAACCAGGAAGGTGCAAGTTATTGTTATTATCGCCACTGCTGTTATTGTTGAAGCGAAATAACAATAATAATTTTTTTTTTTTTTTCCTTTGCGTAATGCCGATGTTGTCTAAAACAAAATAAATAAAAATGGGGCCACGCGTCTCAAGTCGAGCGTTGACAAAAATACTTTGGTTTCGGAAAGTCCGAGATCTCGCGATGACGGAAGCTCGAACGATCGTTTTCGGAAACCTCTGCCAACCGGACACAGCCCCCGAAGAAAAAAAAAGAAAAAAGTTGATTAACGCTCGAGGGGGAGGAAAAAAAAAAAAGATGAAAGCAGAGTCGCGGAGAGTCTTTCCATAAACATCCAAAGCGGTGGGGAGTGCCATTTCTCGAAAGTCGAAACAAAGAGGGCTTCACTCTCTCTTTTGTTCCCCAACAGCCGACGGGCGGACAAAGCTCCGATTCCTCGAAACCGTGACATTCGCGTTGATCGACCGAAATAGCGGCCCCCCTTGCACGTGCACCAGCCGGTATTAAACGTCCGATCGACGCGCGCGATATTTACGACTATCGACGATTTTTCGGCGGCGGAAAAGATACCGGTATGGTTTGCCTCCAAGTTCAGGGCCACGCTGCTAAACTCGCGCTGCCGAAGATTTATCTATCCATCCAAATGGTCCTTCCGCTCGTCGTTTGTTTTATTTTTTTTTATTTCACCCCACACGCGTACAAGCACATGTACCAGTATTTTGACGATTTAACGAACAAGATTTTGTTTTTTCTTGTTTTTTTTTTTTTGATACTCGATTAGCTGAGATTTAACATTTTAGTGAGCAGTCGTTCACTCACGCATAATGTGTAAAAAAAAAAAAAAAAAAAAAAAAGCCGCATGGATAGAAATTTTGTTTTTTCCTGTGAGCCCCTGCTCGAAGGCACTCGCGATCGCGTTCAGTCTGTCGCGTTGGGATTCGTGTACGAGAATCCACGGAAGACCGTTTGGTCCATGGAGGTGAGTATCTGCTCGGGCACCTGCGTCAGTCTCGGGCGTTCCGTCGTGAAGGCCGTGTCGAAGTACCTCGTGTCCAGGGTGTGCTCCACCGCGGGCTTGAACGGGGGCTCCAGCGTGCGCCGCTCCAACTTGTCCCAGGCGATGGACTGTCCAGGGGAAAAGAAAAATATTATTCATTGAAATCTAAAAATCGAGGTGGGGAAAAAAGGTAACGGAGGATGAGGAGTTACGTTGAAAAACGAGTGACAGGCGATCTCGTGTCCGGGTATCCGCTTGCCCGAGTCCTTCTCGAGGAGGCAGACGAGGAGCTCGGTGGCGCTCTGGCAGAGGTACCGGGGAATGAAGGGTCGCTCGTTGCAGATACTCCAGAACAGCTCGTCCTCGTCGCAGCCGGAGAACGGCGACTGACCGGTCAACATCTCGTACAACAGGACACCAAAGGACCACCAGTCGACCGCCTGGTTGTACTTTAGCCCCTTTATTATCTGCGAAATCGAGTTTTTTTTTTTTTTTTTTTTTTTATTACTATAACAAAATATTCGACTAAGAGTTTTTTTAACGATAACTAGCAAAGCTTATCACAGAGTATTGAAGTGGCTTCTATGATACTAATGTAAATAATAATTTCAACAACTACTGCATGGATAAAAAAAACATTTTCGTTACACGATACGCAAAGATATGTGCTACACCTTCCCATGTATATGTTACACAATCGGCAAAATTTATTTGCTATGTATATAGCCTGATATTGTACTTTGGAACTTTTGAAAAGTTCAAGTAACAAAAAAAGGACTGTGTGCGATTTCAGTTATCATTGCACACCGAGTTATTTACGTTACAATTTAAATAAAAATTTTTCCTCCCTCACAAATATTATGCATCATATTTTAAGTGAAAAATAAAATGGATCTTATTATTAGAAAAAAAAAAAAAAATGAAAAAAAGTTGTTTTGCCCAATCCAGAGTTTGGGGATGAAAACTCACTTCCGGGGCCATGTAATCAGGCGTCCCGCAAAACGTGTCGGCCGTCCTGTCGAGGAAGATCTGTAGTTTGCACATGCCAAAGTCGGCGATCCTGATGTGGCCCTCAAAGTCGAGCAGGACATTGTCGAGCTTGAGGTCGCGGTAGACGATGCCCTTCTTGTGAAGGAATATCAGGCCCGACCAGATCTCCGCGGCGTAGAACCTGGCCCTGGCCTCGGAGAACCGGCCGCTCTTCTGTATGTGGAACATGAGGTCGCCGCCGTTCAGGTACTCCATCACGAAGAACAAGTGAGACTCGGTTTGGAAGGTGCAGAACAGGTGGCACAGGTACGGGTGCCGGGTCGCCAGGGTCAGGACCTTGCGCTCGATCAGCGTGCACTCGACGTCGTCGTCCTCGAGCACCACGTCCTTTTTCAGGCACTTTACCGCGTAGACGCACTCGGTGCCCCGAAGCTCCGCGAGCAGGACTTTGCCGAAACTGCCCTTGCCCAGTACCTGTGGGCGCGCAGGACCAATTTTTTTTTTTTTTTTTTTTTTTTTTTTCCATTCTTTTGTCCAATCGGTATCTACGACTCGGTCAACAAAACCGAAACAACATAGCAGCTCGTTCGAAGGTTTGTTTTTTTTAGTGCACACTTGGTCAAGGATGATTTTTCAATTTTTTTTTATTTTAGTTTTTTAAATTATTTACGATTTATAACGATTTCATTTTGAAAGAAAAATCAATGTAGGAATAAACAGAGTCAAAGTACTTCAAATAGGTATACTTTACAAAAAACTTTGTGATATTTGAAACACAGTGTACTTACATCTGCCGGAAAAAAAAACAATGCACTTTGTGGATGTTTAAAAATTCACGAAATAATTTTTCTCAAAGTCCGAAACCATTTACAAGTACAATAGAGACAAACTCCCCTCCGAGGGGAAAAAAAAAAATTATCCGAGCTAGCTGCCTTTTGTAATGAATTTGTTGGTGTTACCGGGCCGTTGGCTAATAAAAATACAAACGACAGACCTTGAGGAAGTTAAAGTCCGTGACCTCGTATTTCTTGAATCTGGGAAGATTCGTGGCGGGCGGCGTTATCCGGCCGCTGTGGTGGAAGTGATCGCTGTCCGCGTTGCTTCTTTGGTTCTCGGACGATTGCGATGGTGCTGTACATGGGTCGACACGGTTTCAAGATTTTATTTCTGGATTGTTTGTTTCGGCAAAGGGAAAAACACATGCTCACACAAGCATAACGGTTATACATGTATAAAAAAAAAAAATAGGCCATTTGCGTTATTTTTAATGTGGGCGACATTTCATCGATCGATCGATCGATTTTTTTGATAGAATGAACAAAAAGCAACTTACGTGTAAAATTAGCATCGGTTACTGAAAAAAAGCATCCAGACAAGCCACACTTGGTAACAAAAGCCAATTGAAATATGTGGGGGTATATTTATAACGACTATATGTGGATGGTATTGTTTACACGATACGCTGGAGCGCGATGGAGAAGGAGTGGAATTGCGACACTATCTTTGCTGGTAAACACTGGCTATACTTATCGCTCGTCTCACTTGGATCATCGCTAGTGATATCGAAAATCCACAAAAATCGCTGTTCCCGATTTATGGGAGGGTAATGATGATTTTTTTTCTTCTCTCTCGTGTGGCATGTGTGCCGGGAGCATTACACTCCTACAGCGTTTGATTATTTGCACAGAGCGTATATATATATACGCAAGTATACGGCATATGTTCTCGAAGATGGATGAATGGATGGTTTTTTCTCCTGCTTTTTTCGTTTTGGTATCCGAGGCACCCTGGACTCTGTTTTCATCGACCGATGTTTGTTTGAAGCTAATGTGCGTAATGGTGTTTACTCATGGTTTTTTGAGATTTAATCGAATCCGACGTGTGATTACGTACGCGAGTTGGGTTTCGGACGCCGATTTTACATTATTAATTTTGAAACGCTTGATTAAACGTTTTTCCACCTTTTATTATATATATATATATATATATTATATTATATGTAGACACAACGTGTTTTAATCACTTGAGTTTGAAAAACACTCAAGTTTAAAATATCCTTATACTAATCTTTTACAGGACGATTTATTGATCAGAGCGAAATGGTAATAGACACCGTTAATCCTCGTCTGACCTGCCCTGTAATAGATTCACAGGTCCCGGCGTTTTTGGCCATTCTCGTCTCGGACATTCCTCGAAAATAAACTTGGCCGTCCAATGACATCGGGAGATCAGCGCTCTTGGGACGCCAAAGAAAAAAGAAGGAAGGAAAAAAACAATGTGTGCTCACTGCCGTGTACGCACTCGCAAGAGCTTGCTATGTATATAAGAGCGCGACGTGCTGTCTTCGAGGATTGGATCACCGATCGGCGACTCCAGATTTCCATCGTCAACGACAGCTTGACCAACCTTTTTCTTTTTCCTTTCATCTTTTTTTTTTGCTCTGCTCTTTGCTTTGACGCGTTCAAGGTCGAGTGGCTTGCGAAAAAGCGTGCCGATTTTTTGACGGTTTTATGTTTAGAAAAAACAAAATCAAAGTTTTTTCTCGACGAGAGTCAAATGATACACTATTTTTATCTGTACAAGACAACCATCGTCATTCTTCAAATACTAAAATGAAAGGAAAAAAAAGTTGGTCGTGTCGACCCGAATACAAGCGTTTTTTCCTATTTCGCAAAACAGGCGTTGTCAAAACAAAGAAAAAAAAAAAAAAATTTAAATAGGGTCAGAAAAACACTGTCCCGGATGTTACGCGTCGTCGCTAAAATAACGACAGCTCGGAAAAACGCCACAAATCGTCGGACGGACATTCACCCAAAATCCGGCTGAGCTTGCGTTGAAAAATTAAATCCTCCAAACGAGCTTTGCGATCACGATCGATTCGAGCTTGCAGCCAATTACAAAGCAGCAGCAGCGTTATAGAGCTACGCTCACACACACACGCGCTTGCGAATATCTCTCGAAATAGCCAAGTAAGCTTAGCAGAGCAGGTGTGTATATATGTATATATATATTTATGTATGTGTGTGACAAAGCTCGCGCGTCTTCTCTCACTTGTCGGTTGTGGCTGTGGATCAACGTAGCCGTAGGGACGCAGTCGCCGGCGTACGAATGATTTTCTGCCGGTGCGCGTGTACGACGGACCTGAATTTATCGTCATCAATATAATAATATGGTTCGAAGATGCGCTTTGCGGGGATCTTATTTTTGGACTGATCCAGAGAATTTTTGCATCCGACAAACAGAATCGGAAGTGAGCTNTAATCGCGTCCGTGTACTCTTAATCTTCACCTCAACATTCGCAAGCATTGTTGCGAGCACGTGATTATACGCGTATATCGGGAGGTACTCGGGTGTTGTTTTTTTTTTTTTTTTTTTTTTTGTTATGCCAAGTGGGAGCTTTTTCTTCGGCCGCGTGACGCAATGCTATTGCTAAACTCAACTAGTGACGTTGCGACAAAATAGCCGAGTGTTTTTACGAAGCGACAATTTGTGCTTCGTCGATCGAGCGATGGATGGTGATGTGGTTTTTTTTCTTTGGAAATCGTGGTTTTGGTTATTATTGCGGTTGGATGAAAAAAAAAAAAAAGCACAAGTAGGTTATCGAACAAGACAAAGCCATGCAGGGCTGGCGTTTCTTGACCCTTTCCCCGGGAAATGAAGCACTGCGCAACTTCAACAGCAGCGAAACAAAATAAAATATTCATCGCTCGGCTGCTCCTTTGGTTTTCGCGTGTACGCGCCCGCCCGAAAATAGACGCTCCGCAGCGAGAGACACCGAAATAGACGATACAACCCAACCGCTCGCCCCCTCGGATTGCAGCTCATTGGCGTAACGTAATAGCCACCCGCGAGAGCTGCAATAGCCGACACGCGTGTGTAACAATTTTTTTGTTCCCCCCCTGCAAAATCAGCCGCGAACCATCCAGTAACTCGGGAGCAAGGAATTTTTAACAACAAACGGAGGATCGGCATGCAAAACCAAAAAGAAATTAGAAGGGGGGGGGGGGGGTACAGCAGTAACAAAGAAAGAAAAAAAAAAAAAAAAGAAGCGAAAACACCGTCGTACTAGAAAGCCTCGGCGATCCATCGAATCCCGAGTCATTACTTCTCGTCGAGGCGAGTCTCTTGTGTTCGGCGTCCTCCTCGCAGTTGCTGCCCTCCTCGTTGCTCGTGTCTGCGGTGCTCCTCGTGCTGCCCGTGCTGTCGCTGCTCAACGACGGCGTCCGCGTCGAGGGCTTTTTCCTCTTGACCTTGGCCCTCCGCACCTTGCGCAGGTCCCTCGGCGTCGCCGTCAGCAGTATCGCCGGGGTCGTGTAGAACAGCTTGTTCAGATCGGCGGGCCTCTGGCTCGGGGAGTTCCGGGGCGAGCCGGCGGCGGACATAGGCGCCTTGAGGCCCGCCTTGCTACCCGCCTTGCTGCCCTTCTTCGTGCCCTTTTTCGTGCTCACCTTCTCGCTGGACTTCTTCGTGCTCGACGCCGCAGATGCCGGTTTCTTCTTCTTGACGATCCGTTTCTTGGTGGTGGAGGAGGCGGCCGAGACGAGGGGGCTCGCCTCCTTTGAGGCTAGGGGGGTGGCGTCGGCGTCGTTGAGGCTCGACAGGTTGTCGTGGTTGGTCCACTTGGAGATTTTCTTGACGGTGCTGGTGCGCTCGGTCTCGCTCAGCTGCTCGTCCGTGGAGCCGCGGCGCCTGGACGTGCCGTTGCAGCGGGGCTCCTCGTCGTTGGGTGGCGCGGAGAGGTCGAGCTCGAGGGACCTCCTTGGCTCCGAGTCGAGGTGGGACTGCGGTTTTCTGGAGAGACGGACGCTCCGGGGGCTGCCGATCTCGTTCCAGAAGTCTATTTCGGGCTCGGGCTGCTGCATCGTCTCCGGCGCGTGGTTGTCGGGTATGGCGCCGCTGCGTATCTGGTGGGGCGAGTCCGAGTCCTCGAGTATCTTCTTCTCGATCTTCATGATGGCAGCCGCATCGATCTTCCTCCGGTCTCGTTTGGCAAAGCCGGTGATCGGCGGTTCCTCGGTTGTTCTAGCGAAAGGGGATCCGGTGTCGTTCGGTGGAGCCTTGGGTTCGGTGGGGGACGTTATTTGGGAGGTCTCCTCGGGGATGTCGGGTAGGGGTCGCTCGAATCGGGGCGACTCGCTCCTGGGTTTCTTTTCCGAGCGGCTGGGTGCCGAGAGCGACTTGTCCTTTGCAGCGGGGCTCTTTGGCTTGTCCCTGTCGCCGGCTGGTTTTGCCTTTGGCTTGTCTTTCTTCTCGTCGACTTTACTTTCCGGTACTTTCTCCTTGGAGTCGGGCTTTTTGTCAGTCGGTTTTTCTTTTGCTTCGGTTTTTTTGTCCGTCAAACTCTTTGCTGCTTTTTCTTTGGGCTCTACCTTTTTATCAATGGGTTTTTCTTCCACTACGATTTTAATCCTTTCGCGTCTTTTTCTTTGGGCTCTACCTTTTTATCAATGGGTTTTTCTTCCACTACGATTTTAATATCTGTCAATCCTTTCGCTTCTTTTTCTTTGGGCTCTACCTTTTTATCAATGGGTTTTTCTTCCCCTGCGATTTTAATATCTGTCAAACTCTTTGCTGCTTTTTCTTTAAGTTCTGTCTTTTTATCGACAAGTTTTTCGACCTCTACGATTTTATTGTCCGTCAAAGCTTTTGCTGTTTTTTCTTTGGGTTCTACCTTTTTATCAGCAGGTTTTTCTTCCACTACGGTTGTATTGTCCGTCAAGCCTTTCGTTACCTTTTCTTTGGGCTGTACCTTGTTGTCGGCAGATTTTTCTTCCACTACGATTTTATTGTCCGGTGAACCTTTTACTGCCTTTTTATCGGTGGGTTTTAGTTTCGATTCACTCTTGTCCGTCAAACCCTTAGCTACTTTTTCTTTCGGTTCTACCTTTTTGTCAACAGATTTCTCCTCCACCAAACTTTTTACTTGCTTTTCTTCCGGCTCTACCTTTTTGACAACAGATTTTTCTCCCCCTGCGATTTTAATATCGGTACAAGCTTTTAATTCTAACTTTTTGTCGACAGGTTTCTCTCTCTCGCTCTTAAGTTCTGACTTATCTTTGACCTCCTTCTTTGCCTCGGTAACAACAGCAACCTTATCTCGGACTTTCTCGACGGCACTGATGGCTTCTCTGGTAGCTGCTGTCTCTTTAGCGGGACTCTTCGACTTGTCCCTTCCCTTGTCACCCACTGGCTTCAAAACACTTTCGCCAACTTCCCTCTTCGCTGCACTCTTCGAATCGCTCCCAGCGACGACAGCTTCAGCCGCGCTCGACTTCTCCAGAGACTTGCTCAAGGCAGCGGGCGCACTTTTGTCCTCTACCTTAGCGGCAGGTGACTCGTCCCACCAGGCGACAAACTCCTCCTTACCACCGATCCCGGCCGATATCGCCGCGACTGGCGCACCAACACTGCCAGCCTCCCCCTTCTCACCGACCACTCGAACCGTATCGGCGCCACTTTCTATCTTTGACCGATCCTCGGTGCACTTGGCAACGCTCTCCTTCCTCGTTTCGTCGATAACGATCGATCCCCGCCGATCAAGCTCCGATTCATCGACAATGGCTCGCCGGTCCTTCTGGCTCGGCTTCAGCGCCAGGTAAACACTGTTGCGCGCGGCATCGAGCACGTACGGCTTGCGCATCGGCAACACTATCTCCTCGGTCGTCTCCACCACGTCCCCCCTGCTTTCACCAACCTCCTGATGTTGCAGGAAGGACGGCGGCGCTGGCAGTCTCACGCTCTCGCGGTGGCTCTCGACCTTGCGAGCCGGCTCGGCGTTGGCTGCCTTCACGTACAGGGTGGAAAAGTCCCCGACGCTGTTGCACGCCTCGATCTTGAAGCGCGGCACGACCTCCCCCACCTCCATTGCTTTTCCTCGGTCCGCCCTGTCGTTGCCGTCAAGCTTCAGCATCTTCTCCCTACGCTTGAGCTCCGGGAAGCGCTTCTCCTTGCAGATCAGGTCCTTGATCTCTTTGCGCGTCTCCTGGATCTTCTCGTCGATGATCTCCAAGCTCAGCTTCCTCGGCAACAGTCCCCGCCTCGCTTCCTCCACTCTGGGCCCGAGCGCGCCCTGGGCCGCCACCACGTCGTTTATCTTGATGATCACCTCGTCCTTGCCGGGCGGCACGATGGCCCCGACATCGTCGCACTTGACCCTGTCGTCCCACTCAAAGTCCCCCTCCTCCTCCTCCTCCTCGATCACGCTCTCCGGGATCTCGAGGATCACCTGGTCGTCGTCCTCCTCCTCCTCGTCGCTATCCACTTCGCGCCTCTCCATCGATGATCTCTTGCGCTGGTGCTTCCTCTTCCTCGGGGCCGTCGGCTCGTCCCCCTCGTCCTCCGTCTCGGACACGTCGACGGCCAGGCAGCGCATGGCCTGCCTCTTGGCGAAGGTGCCCCGTCTGACCTCGACCTCGATCTCGGCCTGCTCCTCCGCCACGAGGCTGTCCAGGGCCTCGGCCTGCGCGGCCAGCAGCGCCGCCTCCCGCTCTATCTGCTCCGGGTTCATGGGCACCACGTCCGCCGAGGACCTCCTTCGGGTCATGCGCCTGGTGACGCGTCGCCTCATCGCGGCCAACAAGTCCTCCTCCTCCTCCTCCTCCTTTCCCTTGACTGGCTCCTCCTCGGGTAGTCGTAGGAGACTCGCCTGGTGGTACAGCCGCATCCTGCGCTCGGCAGCCGGCTGTTTGTCCTTGATGAGGAACTTCTCGACCAGGAGCTCGCCGACGGTCTTCTCGTGCTTCTCGTTGTACTCGCGCAGGGCCGGGTTGTCCTTGAGCGCCTGCGAGCGGATCTTTATGGTCGGGCGATCGCGGCGGAGGCGGTGCCGATTGTTGGTCTGGTTGTGGTGGGTGTCTTGGGTGTAGTTGCGCGGTGGCTTGGTGACGTCGATGTCGGCGGTGTCGATCGTGCGACGGGGCCGGCCAAAGGCGGCGGTGCCGCTTGGGGACGCGCCGGTGGTGGACACGTGGCGGCGGCGGTGGCCAAAGGGCGAGGGCGACTCCGAGATCGTCGACAGGTGCGGCGAGTAGCGAGCCGCGATCGGGCTGTAGTAGCTGTTGGACAGTTTTACATATGCATAGGTATATCTATCTGATGGGGGACTCGTTGGGCTTTTCCTTCGTTAATACATGTGGGTTTTTGCGGGGGAGGGGCGTCGCGTTAAATTTATAGCCAAGCTAGTGTTTTAAACTGTTTGTTCAAATGTGTTGCATCATTGGACAATAATTACCGTAATTAAATAAACTGCAGTATACCTTTCTTCTTGAGGTTTGTTTTGTTCTTTATTATAACAAAGTGTACCTGTGTGTGATGGTCTTTTAAACCCACGCACGTCACGAATGGACAAATTTTTTTTTTTTTTTTTTTTTATTCTTACACCCACTTTCGGTATGCCTTTAAAAAATCGCTTCGCATTTTTCCTTTTTAAACGAAAAAACCGTATACAATAACCACGCTAAAAGCGCGATCGTTTGCCTCGTTTTTTATTTATATCCCTCGGGCTGGAGCGGCTGCAAGAGTCGGTATTTGCGTTGGCGCCTCCAAAGAGGAAGCCTGTCTCCTGACACTCGTTCCTTTTGTAATTTCGGGAATTTTGCAAAACTCTCATTATATATAATACGCATACAACGGGGCATTGGCTCACCCGCTCGTTACGTAAAAGCCCCGAAGATGCCGTTCGCGGAAGAGCTTGGAAAATCGGCGCAAAAAGTTCGGCAAACGTTTAATAACGTTTTTGGCTGCTTTTGCAAAAGTTCTTTCTCCGCTTGCCAAATTCATAAATCGACTCGGAAAAAAGACGCGCCCGCGAGATTGAGCTGTCGACAAATTGATCTCGTTACAAAATAAACTTACGTCTCCGGTGTCTACATGTATTTTCGTTATTGGAAAAAATCGAAAATTCCCGCGGGGGACCGAGTAAAACGTTACGTCACATCGTTTTCGCTACCCTAACATATTGTATATAGATTATCGAGCTCGCGCGGTGATGTCTCAATGCAGCGACGGTGGCGGGGCATAGTTCAGCGCCCTTCGGTCTCAACGGCGGTGTAAGTCAGAGTTGCGCGTAATAGGTGCCAGCGGGGAGAAAGAGACACGGCCGGCTAATTTTAAAACTCCTCGGCTCGAACACTTGTTGGCCCAGTGTAGCCTCTCCCTGCGGGTCTTTTGACGGCGAAATTTTCGCACCGCGCGCTCTATTTCGGATCACCAGGTTTCTCCGTCCCCGAATACGCGTTATCATTGTTGTTATTACTTTTTTTTTTTTTTTTTTATCACAAATTTTTCAGAATCGTACAAGTTACGCTAGACTTGACCCATCTCCGGAGATTTATGAACATGAAGTAGATTTATTCGGAGCATGCGATTTTTCATTTTTTTGAGGGGTCTATTTAACGATTAAAGTATAACAATACGAGGAGAGGGTGTTTGAAAATGAGAGAGAAAAAAAAACTTGTAATAAATTTTGCCTTGCGTGCAGACGTTAATTTGGTTGTACTCCCGATTATACACCCAAATAGAATTTAAATTGGCAACGCGAGCTGACTACGATGATTCATGCGCTATTTAATGTAACGTTGAATTTTCGAACCTCTGAGAATTCAAACGAAATATGCAAGCTCTATTGAGACTTTGGGGGCACAATTGTTTTATGGATTTTTAAACCATAATTTAAAAATTATTATTTTTTCTTGCAGATAATTAAATTAAAGTTCGTTGTAAATTTGAAATAAAATATTAAAATACGTTGACTACCTTTATCTTCCAAATCATTTTTTCTTCTTTAAAATTTCAATCCATTGTTTTTACTGTACAAAATTTTGTTAAGCAGTCTATTATAAAAGTGGTTACTTATAAAAAAAAAAGAAAAAAAAAGCATCCGTGCCGAAGTCTGGCTACACACTATACGTATTTCGCGCAATCTATTCAAAGATACCTGTACATATTCAAAAATACCTGTTTCCATGCATCCGCAACTCTCACCGGCAAGGTTTTCTAAAATAAATACTCTATTTCAGCCGAACGCCTAATTTTAAAATCCCAACTCTATCCATATACACAGTTTGGTCTTTGGCTTTTTAATTGCCTGGCGTGAACTCCGATCCGAAAAGCACGCAAGAGAACCGAAAAGCCGGTGAAAGCTCCGAGTGATCAGTCAAAAAAACTTTTTTTCGCAAAACCACACAGCACCACATCCCTAGGTTCTCTTGTCTCGCAAACGACGAGGGAGAAACAGCTCGACGCCAGCTAGGTACAAACGGAGAGAANAAAAAAAAAAAAAAAAAAAAAAAAAAAAAAAAAAAAAAAAAAAAAAAAAAAAAAACAACGTGGGGAAAGCTACGTGTTTTTTGTTATGGGTTCGTTCAACCTGCCCCGAGAGCCGCGTCTGACCACAGCGTGGCTTTTACTACTTAATATACGGATACGCTGACGCGCATTACTTTTGACGCGATTCGGAATTGCGATCGATTTATCTAATTGACGCACCTTGAACTTAACTTTTAAACTACTCCGAGCGACACAGCTGGCTTGTTGTTGATAAATGCCACGGTTTAGCTCATAAAGAACATATTGTTCGGCCAGAATAACGTAGGGGTATTTAAAGATGAGTTTTAACGGCTTCTCTCGGGTATATATATACGCATCTCAACAGGAAATGGGGGTTTGATTTTCTCGTTGTTTTTCGCTTCTGTTGTTGTTGTTTCGGGCCAATGCAAGCAATGAGCTCACGATGATTGACGCGCGGAAAAGAAATTTGAGGAAAATAAAAAGAGGACCCCGTGGGATCTATTGTCTGATTATTATAAATAAACGAGTCGTCCTTGAAAGCTCGTCTAACCGCCCGTTTTTCCCGTTGCGTAACCGCTTATTTACAAAATCGAGAAGTCGGACACGAGCTCTTAATGAGCCGTAAATTTTCCGTGTCGGAGACTAGAACAAAAAAAAAAGAAATTTATTTTTATTTTCCGTTCGCGCGCGAGTTGTACAACCTTTGTTTTTTTCGTTGAAAAGAAAGAAAGAAAAAAAAGGAGGAAAGGGTAATCGCCTACCAAACTCTCGAGTCTCCTCCTTGGAATTTCCACCGGTATCCTATGCAGTGCACGTTAAAATAAATCCCTCGACTCGTGTCTTTGTCGTCACGTGACTCGAACGCTCTCAATAATCGCTTTACGCGTCGAGTGAATTATGAAACTACAGCCGTGCCAAAAATGTGTCGGTAACATTTTTTTTTTTTTTTCCTCCCCCTCCCCAATACCACGCGTAATTTCGAGTGAATTTACGCAAACGCGTGTTTTTAACAAAGATTTAGATACTTAACAGCGCACTTCTGAGGCGGAGCGATAGTCTAGAAATAAAACATATTAATTTTCGCTCCAGTCCCCGTGCGTTACCCGAGAGCAAATAGTTGATACGCAAGTCAAAGGTGTGTACGCGTGATTTCGTGGATTTTTGGCACACCGACTCGGTACACTGGCTCGCCAAATTTTCGCGTGTTCGGAGGAAGATAGTCGCGCAGGGGAGAAAAAAAACCCCCCACCCGACGATGCACTGGGAGAAAAATCGCGTACACGCACTGAGCTTCTATTTCGAGCTCCTGCACTGATTTGCGGATCGCTCGATAAAAATCTTTTTGACCAATTTGACACGATTCACGGCGACCGAATCTAAGTGATTTTGACTTATTTTCAAATGTCAAATCAGCCGAGTGGGCTAAAGCATCAGATATACGTACAACAATGGAAAGAGAGAGAAGCCAGCAGCAGCGCGCGCGAGGCCACACCAACGCGGAACTGTTTTATCCTCTATTCTCTCTCATTTTTTTTTTTTTTGCCTTTTATCGGTGCATCGTTAAAATTCGTCTATACTCACGACCGAAAGCGCGCGCTCGGGCACATAGGGAGAGCCATTCTTCTGCGCCACGGCTATTTTCGGGCCAGCGGTTCGGGTAAAATCTCGCTTCGAATCGCCGCTGACCTTTGGCAATTACTCGGGCGCTTCTCGGCTTACCGATTTGCATGAGGATTTCCTTGCACTTGAATATAACATATGGACTTTTGCGGGAGTCTTTATGAGTGATTGATCGGTATACGGCTCTTACATATTGTGTACTCAAGAAGAAAGGTATATACTCGTCTGATACCGCTGTTTCGTAATACTTTTTTTTTTTTTTGTGGTAAGCTGCGTGAAAAAAAAAATTTGGCAGGATAAGCGAAGCGCAACTAGTGCATGCAAAGCTTTTATATATAGTACATGCATACATAGTATTTTAAATTATTGCTGCATGGGAAAATTAATTCGATTAAAATAAACTACAAATCTTGCGTTGATTAAATAAATTATCCGCACGATCTTC
The DNA here is from genome assembly GCF_000648655.2 of Copidosoma floridanum. The sequence continues at coordinate 1,405,648 of NW_019379484.1, forward strand.
ATTTTGTGATTTATAGTGCCGATGCAAAATATTTCCTCGAGCAAAAAATTTTAATTGAATCTTTTTCTTTTTCTTTTTTTTTTTTCTTTTTCGCGAACGTTAGAAAAGTGTACAGTGGCCGTGACGAAACTCCATCCAATTTGACGAATGCGCCCGAAACGTTATTCATCCCGAGCACAACTATTACAAGGGCTTTTACCGTTTTGCGGTCTAAAATTAGATGGCGATAGGTTTTTTTTATATTGTTTCGAAAAAAAAAGAAAAAAAAAAAAAAAAAAGAAAGAAAAAAGAAAGAAATTTCATCATCACGCGAATCGTTTATTGTAAATCAGAGAATCGTACAAGTTACGCTAGACTTGACCCATCTCCGGAGATTTATGAACATGAAGTAGATTTATTCGGAGCATGCGATTTTTCATTTTTTTGAGGGGTCTATTTAACGATTAAAGTATAACAATACGAGGAGAGGGTGTTTGAAAATGAGAGAGAAAAAAAAACTTGTAATAAATTTTGCCTTGCGTGCAGACGTTAATTTGGTTGTACTCCCGATTATACACCCAAATAGAATTTAAATTGGCAACGCGAGCTGACTACGATGATTCATGCGCTATTTAATGTAACGTTGAATTTTCGAACCTCTGAGAATTCAAACGAAATATGCAAGCTCTATTGAGACTTTGGGGGCACAATTGTTTTATGGATTTTTAAACCATAATTTAAAAATTATTATTTTTTCTTGCAGATAATTAAATTAAAGTTCGTTGTAAATTTGAAATAAAATATTAAAATACGTTGACTACCTTTATCTTCCAAATCATTTTTTCTTCTTTAAAATTTCAATCCATTGTTTTTACTGTACAAAATTTTGTTAAGCAGTCTATTATAAAAGTGGTTACTTATAAAAAAAAAAGAAAAAAAAAGCATCCGTGCCGAAGTCTGGCTACACACTATACGTATTTCGCGCAATCTATTCAAAGATACCTGTACATATTCAAAAATACCTGTTTCCATGCATCCGCAACTCTCACCGGCAAGGTTTTCTAAAATAAATACTCTATTTCAGCCGAACGCCTAATTTTAAAATCCCAACTCTATCCATATACACAGTTTGGTCTTTGGCTTTTTAATTGCCTGGCGTGAACTCCGATCCGAAAAGCACGCAAGAGAACCGAAAAGCCGGTGAAAGCTCCGAGTGATCAGTCAAAAAAACTTTTTTTCGCAAAACCACACAGCACCACATCCCTAGGTTCTCTTGTCTCGCAAACGACGAGGGAGAAACAGCTCGACGCCAGCTAGGTACAAACGGAGAGAAAAAAAAAAAAAAAGAGGGAGATAACCCCGCGCTCTCTAACGCAGTCACACGCTTTGATGGGATGCCAAGTTGACGCGAAAGTCGAAACATTAGTATGAAAAGGAAAAAAAAAAAAAAAAAAAAAAAAAAAAAAAAAAAAAAAAANAAAAAAAAAAAAAAAAAAAAAAAAAAAAAAAAAAAAAAAAAAAAAAAGAAAGAAAAAAGAAAGAAATTTCATCATCACGCGAATCGTTTATTGTAAATCAGCACGAATTATGTGAGAAAACCCTGCGACCAAGACCGCAAGTTGCCGATCTTACCAAAAAAGTAGTTCCCCACTCGGCCTTCCAGCCCACAGCTCGAACGAGCAAAGCAAAGCGAACGAAACTTGTTAAAGAGCCCATGCACAGTCGCGACCGATCGAGCCCTCAATATCAAACTGATGCGGCCGATCGACAGCAACGGGGCACTCCCGATCGCTGCCAGAGCCCGATGCAATCGCGATTAATCGCCCCCTCGAAACTGTCAACATGGGGAAGGGTGCGCATATATCGCACATCGGATACATCTGTCAATATACACATGCACTCGCAGCGATCGTTGCGTGTGTACACACGCGTGTCTTACCGGCCAACGCTCGTCATCAACGAGCTGTGATTGGAGAAGGGACTGCCACCGCCCCCGCCGTAATAGTACGGCGCCCCATCCCCGTAGTACGGCATCCTCGACCTCTTCTTCTTCTTGTCTTCTTCTCTAGATCGGTAACCTCATCCACCGCCCGCACAGATATCGTTTTCACCAATGCAAGCTGACCTGCTGTCGTCACACCCACATCGGTGGCACGGTTACACAAGCCGATCGTACAGGGTATACGTGTATATTTTTTTTTTCTTTTTAATCGCTCGAAGGGAATCGGTATAGGATCGGGTCGTCGATCTTTGGGGTGATACACGCGCACTGGACGCGATACGGTTGACTCGGGTGTATTTGGTGGGAACAACGAGACGACGACGACGACGTGGAGGCGCCGCCGATCGCCGGCGTTCTCACGGTTCAGGGAGCCAAGACCGACTGGTCCCTGCGTGTTTCAGCAAACCGGCCAGCGGCCGACTTCCTCTATCTCTCTCTCGAACTCTCCGGGCGCAGGAGACGAGAGGCCGCAAGAATAGAATTTCTCGCGCGACGACGACCGGCCTAGCCGGGTATAGTGTAGTAATAGCAGTCGTTCCTACCTCCCCTACCCTCCCCCTAGCTGTTTTCTCCTCTTCCTCCCTGGCGCGGGAAAAGAGCTCGCTGCCGATAGGTACGCCCGACGAGAGTCGGTAGACTTTGCGTCGCTCTTTCCTGCAACGTGTAGGGGGTTACCTTCTTCTTCTTTCTCGAAGGAGGAATTAATTTCGATGATCGTTTTCTCATTTCTAGATTTTATTGGGGAAAAGTAATAGCTATCAGGGGGGGTATTTGCTAGCTCTTCTAAATTTGGCGAGCGATCTTTTGGGCAACAGGTGGACGTTTCGCAAGTGGCACCGTTCATCGTAAAACCGATCAAAACTCCAGAATGTCGAAGGTATATATATGAGGTTTGAGTTGTTTGTACTTACCGTCGCACTTGAGACCTTGGCGGAAGAGTCCGTAGAGCATAGAGCCGCAGTGGTCGCAAAAAGTCGGCGAAACAAAGGTGTGCGAGCGAAACCGGTGTGGTACGTCGACTTTGAACCTTTGCTTCAGGTACTGCAGGGCAAACACATTTTTTTTTTTTTTTAAAGATTAAAAATCAATTACATGGCGCCGCGGTTGTATTGCCAATAAATTTGCTGCTCTTTGAATCAAAATTGATTAAAAAGATTATTCTTGCGGCCGATCTGATTCCTTGAGTCAAACATTTTACTAGAACCATTGGATCACTGCTTGAAAAAGTATCACAAACAGCTTCATCAGTCACATTTTCATGAATTACCGATAAGTCACGTGACGTAAAATCTTTCAACCACTGATACAGACCCTCTTCCCCAAAATAATTAATACAACTATAAAATCCGTCCAAGCTCGTTTCGACGATTTCGTTGGATTAATTTAAGCTCGTTTCGATAATTAATAACAGCCATTGGTGCACGAGACAGTTCGATCGACGATACAACATATGCACACAGGCTCACGGACAGCCAACGCTCGCGACGCGCCAGAGTTGCGCTAAATCCGCGCGATTTCCTCATCCGCGCTTGCAGCGGAGAAACCAACGCGTTCGAAAGATGGGGGGGGAAAAAAGTCGCCTATTCTCCCTAATTGACGCGAGTGCCATCTCTGCCAAATGGACTGTCTTCGGACGATCACGTGTCTGCTCCGCGACAATGCGCGACTGTTTGTCACCGTTTTTGGATTTCAACCGCATTCTATACACACACGGACTCATCGAGCATCATCGACGGATATTTTTGAGTTTTCGGCCAAACGCCGAGGCTTTTCGCGCTGCGTATATACACATATTTTCCTTACTATTGTGTTTTCGGACTCCCTCCCGCTCTCCGGGCACTTGGTGAGAAGTTTGTTGTGGCACTTTTTGTGAACAGCCGTCTGGCACGCTGGAACAAAAGAAAAAAAAAAACACCCACATCAGTGGGTACATTGCAGGCCGATTGAACCGGTCGTACGGTTGTCCGTTTACCTTGACACTGGTAGCCCTGTTTTCCAAAGCCCCTGGAACAAAAAGCCATATGCATAAATAGGAATGCAAGTAGTCGTCGAGGAATGGAGGAAAAAGAAAAATCCTCACCACAAAAAGTCCTTGCAAAAGGCGCAGAAGGTCGGCTGCCTGAAGAACTTGGCCACGAGCTTGTGTCCCCGTATGACGTGGACCTTGTGGTGCTTGACGGCGCCGCGACGTCGAGTGATCGGATTGCCCTGGGGGCCCTCGCTGGCAGCGTCCACGACCACGTCCCGCCGAGGTACCCGCGTCCTGTACACGTAAGACCGTCCCGTGGACGTCGAGGCCGGCGGCAGGTTCTCCGGGTTCACCGGCGACGGTATCCTCGTTCTGAAACCAATTGGAAAATCATCGGACCGGCTGATGGAGCTCTCTCTCTCTTAACTGTTCTTTGCTGACATTTTAACCAGTTTTACTACTTATATATATATATATTTATTTATTTATTTATTACTTATATTTACAGTATTGCTCTCACATTTATCACTCCTTTAGATATTGTTATTTTATTTGTTAGTTCTATTTGTTAGTTTTATTGATATAACATAATTTTAAATCCTCTCAAACTGATATATGTGTGTACGTGTTTTGCAGTTACCTGCGGCAACTGCTGTTGATAGCAATAATCATGTAGTATGCCGAGCTATCAAGGGCTGTAGCCCTTAGCTCTTTAAAACAATAAATTCAATTCAATTCAATTCAATTCAATTCTCTCTTGTTTTTCAAGTTCCCAGCTCTGCGCGAGATCGGTACATCAACAACAGAGCCCACCCCCGAGGTGTTTGTTTATCATCGTGCCCGCACACAAGCCTCCGTGGAATTCCAGAGAGCTGTACGTGCCGAGTAGCTTATCTCTTCAAAATTAATTTTTTCACGCCAAGGCTGGAGGGTGCACTATTTTGTTTTTTTTTCGTCACTTCCCACGCGTCCAGGCTCTTTGGTTGTGTTTTATCAACCCAGTTACCCGAGATGACTCATCTATGTACACGCGTCCTCGTTCACCCACGTCAACCCAAACACGAAGAAGAAGTGTCATCTCTCCGTTGAGAAAAAAAAAAAAAAAAAAAAAGAACATGTACACATGATGGTAAAGCTTTGGAAATTGATGAAAAAAACAAACTCCAACTTGTATTCGTATTCTCCCGTGTATACGTCGCGGAACGGGCAGATACGGGAAAAGTGGAGCAGCGGCCGGTATGTATATTGTAGGACGGAGCGCGTATATTTTCGGGAAGCGCTGACTCGCTTTTTTTTTTTCCCCCCCGCCGGACCCGTAAAAAAAAGTGGCAAAACAAGAGGTATGTATAGCGCTGCTCACCTGTAAACATACTTCTTGTTGCCGGTGCGCGCTTCAGCCGGGCTCTTGGCCTCGCGCTGCAGCAGCGGCGTCCGGCTCGACTGGAACTGCACGGGCCCGGGGGAAGCCGCCCGGGAGCCGGCGAACATCTTGGAAAAGAGTCCCCGACGCGGGCCCCGGGACGCCTTTTCCTCCTCCTCCTCCTCCTTGTGTCCGGTGGATGTGGTGGTGGTGGTGCCGACGCCGCCGTCTTGCCCGCCAGCCAACAACTTTGCGTACCCCAAACGAGACGACGTAGCTGCGCGCGGACTCACCCGACGTCAACAACAACTGTGTATATGTGAGCAGGTGCACGTTAGGCGGCGCATGAGTATATTATATATGGACGCTTCGGGGTTGGCCTTGGGATAGGGATGATAACATTGATGATTTTATCGTGATCGATTTGAGTGACTTACGAGCTGAAGCGGTGGAATCGACGGTACGAGGTTCGGTGGAACGTGCGGCAGTTGGGACTGGAACGTCGGTTGATGAACGGCAAAATCTGTACACGATGTTTGGAACGGTTTTCACTGGTGTACGGACAATCTGGCGACAACCACAGCGGAAAAAGTGCGTGCGTGTAAAATATATGCGCCACAAGCAATTGTACAACGCGTGTATGTGCAAAGAGTCTCCTCACGTGGGGGGGGGGGTGAGGAAGAAAGAGAGCTTGCGCGCGCGAGCGTTAAAGCAAAGTTGCGTGTGCGTCGGACGATCGGCGGTTAATCGCAACGGGAGCGTCGCGGCGCCAGATATTCCTCGAATGATCTAAAAATATTTTCCACCGCCCATGACTCGTACAGCACGGCCGATGAGCGAGAGGAAATTGTTTTGTATGCGTGTACGGATATATATATATATGTATATGTATATACGCTCGTGTGTGTCGGTCCCCTGTTGAGATGCTCTACCGATCTCGTCTACTTGCCGCGCTCAACGACAAACTCCATTTTTCCCGATTTTTTGTGCCTCGGTTTGCTATCGCTACCGATTAGCTGTATACTATACATGTGTATATGTATGAGCAACGCGAACGCGCGCCGCGCCGATGGGAGCTTCATTGACGGTGAGTTCTCTGTGTTGGCACGCGGCGTCGAGCTTTTGCGTTGGAGAATACAATATATTGTGGGCCAGCCGGTGGTGGATAATTATATACACATAGCTTTCGGCCGCTATTTCTATAAATAAAACACGACGACGAGATAGTGTGAAGCTCCGCGGAAAAGCTCATCGCGCGGCGTTTTTCAAATACGCGATCGCGGTGACATTTGGAAGCTATATTGAGATTTCTTCTTTGATCCTGATCGTTTTCATCCGTGAGGGCGCACAATCGTTCGAAAAATGTCGAGCATCGGATGCAAGATTACAGAGTACAGATTAGGATCCAGAATACTTTTTCCTAGTAAACAGTGTACTAATAAACGTACTTTTGTCGAATTTTACCGTCACGTTATCTACACGTGTGTGTTAAGTACAAAAAAGTATATGATTTTGGGAAAAGGCCCAACTTGGGTCTGCCCATGGTTTTTATGTTTTTTTCTTCTTGGTGATAAGTTTGCTGTGCTATTTGTGACAAAACAAGGAAAATCAGTAAACTTTATGAAAAGTTGCAATAACGTCTAAGACCTTATTAGTTAACCGAGGTATCGTTTAATTTAATTTGTAAAGCAGAGCTTAATTACTTGGATATATGTGTGGAAATGTATTATTCTTATTGAGGTCCTCGAGGAGAAAATTAGAAGTACTACTGATATATCATTCAAACTTTATTGAGTTGTTCTTGTTCATGAGACAAAGTGGTATATATACAGTTGCTGTGATTATGGTAATGAAAAAAAAAATCCTTTTACAATTTTGATATTTTACTATTCACATATATTAATGTGAGAGTAAAATTTATCTTTATCAGTACAAAGCATCAAATGATTAATTTTGTTTATTTTTTCAAGTTTGAAATTTGTAAAAATCTGTTGAATGAATTTCATCAATGTACCACTTTGGTGAATAGCCAATTTGATAATAAATTATTACTAAACATTAAAATATTTTACATTTGGCGGTAAAAACAAATCTTACACATTTACGCATGTTGTGTTGTCGATGTTATTAATGACTAAATTGCTTTCTTCTTTTGGGGTCCTTGAACAATCATCATCAGCTATTTTCTCTATTGATAATCTAACGTCCTGTTTATACCTTTCGTACAGTTCGTTTGAAATTGTTGGAATGTTGAGACAAGATAAAAATTTATTTAGGGTTACGCATCCTATCCCAGAATTTACTGTTCCTGCAAAAGTATTACAGATAACACAAAGCAACATGAACATACGATTTGTTTTATAATGATTCATTCAAAACTTACCAAGCACCGCTTTAGTATTAATATCATAGGTAGACTTTTCAGTCTTTGTGGTACAATTTACTTCAGAGTTTTTGCATTCCTCATTTGGAACTGAAGGAAGACTCTCTTGCATTGAACTTTCAAGTACATCCTTACAATTGAGGCCCCCCAAGTTTTGGCATGGTTCCAGATTTTTCTCGTCTAGTTCTTTGTTATTTTGCATTTTCCGTTGTTTCCCTCTTGCCATTGCAACTAAGGCTTTTTGTTTTTTCTCTACAACCTTTCTTCGAGCAAAGCGACCGTTTTTATCTTTGAAACGTTGGCCGACAGAGTTTGTAGCTTTTGTTTGAACCATGTTTAGAAAAACAATTAACTTTCGCCAATCACTGATGCTGTTTGTAAATATATAGCACGAGTGTTTTTTAATTGTTGTTGCACGAATCATTGACTCGTATACCATTATCTGCCCGTCAGTTTCGTCTGCTTCAGAGGATATTTCGAAATATCGATCGAACTCGTTAAATCGATTTCTATCGATAACTATCAAACAAAATTACATATCGTTACAACATTCGTTTGCTTAAAAAACTTTTTTTACTTAAAAATGTTGCATTATCAGAAAATCCTGCAGTTATTTTTACAACAAAGAATCAACCCTGACATAAAAATTAAAAAAAAAAAAATTAACTAGAATAAAAATAAACCTCTACATTTTTTTCTTTCTTCAATTTTTACGGCAAAATGTTAGTATGGAACAACTTTTTTTAAACTTATAATTTCATTAAAATAGGTGAGAAAAGTTAGAAATTATTCATAGTTATTTAGGAATAGTTTTTTATTTATTATTCTCATGCATATATTTCTAGTTCTTTTTTTACAATTAGGGTATTTTTTGTCAACAATTCGTCAGTTGATAAAAATCAATGTTCATTATAAGGTGTCCCAGAAATTGTTAGCTTCTACTGCACCTGCAAAAATTTGTGGATGGTTGTTAAAATGGTGAAAAGTTTTATTTACTAGTTGGAGATTTTATTTACAGCTAAAAATTGAACAAGGTATTATAGTATTTTTTGAAACATCATTACTATTATTTCGCTGTCAATCCAGAACAATAATTTACATTCAACATGCCTGCTGGACAAAAGGTCGCGTTGTGTTGATGAAAAATAATCGCTAATCGATAAAGCACTATTGTTCAGGTCGTATATTTAGCAACGCTGCTTAATTATCAATGTTCTCGCCTTTCTCTGCTGCATTTTAAATCAATTGATAATTGTACAATGAAAAATCTCTCTCCAGCCTCGACAGTGTTATACATTCGTACATGTCGCACTCATCCCTCATTTTCTTTAAAAGTAGCCATAATTATGGGTTTTCATCAAAAAAATATGCTCTTTTCAAGTTGATATCCAACATAAATGCTGATACACATTAGGGTACAATGAACTCATTTAAATATCTTTCGGTATTCGTTAGAAATATACGTGCAACAATAATTAATTGCTTGTAAATCATGTAAAAAATTTTAAGTTTGTAAATTCATTCAAAAATTAATTTTTGTAGTTTCTGTTCATATTGCATATTACGTTTTTTCTTTTCCACATTATAGATATTCATAAAAAAAGTATGTTTCTTGGAGTTTTACTTGCAGGAATGATTAAAAAAAGGTTGTATTCACAAAAAAATCTAAAGTAAAAGCATTTACGCTATACCACATGAGTCGCACTAAGTCGACGTGTGAACTACTTTTAGTTGAATCTATTTCAACCTCTTTTAATAAACAAAGTTTACCTATAATATAAATTTTTGCATTTTAAATATACGTTTTTGCTTTTTTTTATAAATATTATAGTAGTCTTCTCATTTTATATGAAAAACAGTCTGAGTTGACAATTATTAATCTTATTTCAAGACGCTCCTGTCATTCGCTCCAGAGAAATACTTGCACCTTTTCAATTATTTTACTAAATAAGAGTAAAGTGAAAAAATTTAAGAATTAGTTGATTTGCTATGTACAAATAATAAAAAAAAAAAGTTTTACATCTATACGATTTATAATCGCATTTATACTCACTTTAAAAAGAGACAAAAAATAACTAAGAAATTCAATATTGAGTCTTTCAGGTGTAAGAGTATTTTCAATCCAAGAATAAATTTTTTGAAGATACAATAATTAACATATTACAATTATGGATAAATTCATTGATATAACTTTCTGACGAAAATCTCAGATGTCGGATGAAACGCTCAAGATTAAGTTTTAAAGATTTAAAGAGTCCAAGACAGCGTTAAATCAGAAAAAAGTCTGGAACACAAATCCATACTTTCTAGTGTGCTATCGAGCAAACATTGATACAAATCGTTTATTTAAAAAAAAAAAAAAATACATTTTAGATAGTATTTTTACCTTACAATGACTCTGGTAAGTATAAAAAAGGGATCACGTATAAGGTATTAGAAATTAGATATAGAAAAAGGGATCACGTATAAGAAACTCACTTTAAAGGCCGTTTATACACAAGCGCTCAAGAGCAAATTCACAGAAAAAAAAAATAGTCCAGACATGCCTGCATGGAGTGTCTGAGTTGTAGACAGAGATATATACGGTGCCCGCCCGTGGATGAAAAAGAACAAGTCTTGCTCTACTTTGTGCGTCAGTGCTCGGTCGCAAGCTTCTTGGGCTGACGGTCTTGGGCTCGCTTCAGTCGTATCAACAGGAGATCGTGCAATTCTTCGACTTCCTTTTGGTTCGCCTGCACCACAAAGATCCGGATCTCGCCTTGGGCATCCATCGCGGTAAGTCGGAGGGATTTCGGACCGGCCCTCTCGACTGTCATTCCGGACCACACTTTAGTATTGAGTAGTAGCCTCTGTGTGCCGGCTGCTCGGCTAATCAACCGCGACTCTTCGTCCTTGTCGTTCAGCCGAAGCGAACCTCTACCTCGCTCCTGATAACTACTCGTCGTCTGTAAAAAAAAAAAAAAAAAGCCATGAGATTTTTCTGTATGTGCCTTATTCACACCAAATAAGATTAACTTGAAACTTACTTTGTCGAACGCAAACAGTTTGCAATTAATTTGTAAAATGTTCGTCTCGTCCTCTTCGCCGGTCAACAACGCCACTTCGTCGTATTTCCTCTTGTTCGCGCGATTCGCCTCCTCCATCTCTTGTGCAGCCTGCGACAGCGTCAGACCAGGCTTGCTTGTACTCTTGGTGGCAACGGCAGCCGCATTGGAGAACATTAATTCCGTAGAGGTGCCGTTCTCGTTGGAGGCCGACTCCTCTTTGGGCTCCTCTTTCTCCGCGTTATCCAAACTCTCATCTTGTGCCACAGTGACGCGCTCCTTGAGGTTCTGGCCAAACACGAAACCCGGTGTCGATGCGCTCGCGGTGGCGACTGAACTATTTGTACTAGGCACTGGGTTTTCGTTTGAACTTTTGCTCAGTGCCAAGAATTTTGGTACCTCGGTATCTTTGTCCTTCTCCTCTTTCTTTTCCGTTTCCTCGTTTTCGTGTTCCTCGCTATCTGCTACTATTTTTTGGTCTTCACTGTTTTCAGCCACAGCTGACTCACCGTTGTCAGAGTTGTTAGACACTTTATTAGTAAAAGGATTATGAAATGTGGCGGGCTTTAGAACACTTTTCGTCGCGTTACTGTTAGTCACAGCACCTAGAGCAGACGGCCTCAAAAGAGAAGGCTTTAAAACATATGGCTTGTTGCTGCTACTGGCATTTGAAGCGTTATCTCCAAATGTACTTCCAAATCTTGAAGCAGCAAAAGCTGAACCTAAAATGAAAAAGAATAGACCGTATAATCACACGTCAAATGTATAATCTTGTTCTGTATGGAATGATGCTTTGGGATGGGATGAGTTAATTCCTTGAATAACTCTTAATTAAAATAAGTCTAGTACCTTTTCCTGGCAATACCACGCATCCGTGCTTCACACTTGATGCATTGTTGTGCATACTGTTGGATGAACACGAATTGTCCGAATCCTTCTCCGCAACCATTTTCTCTGTCTCCTCTGCAAAGTATAAAAAACAAATTGAACTCACTATTGACACAAGACCCTCAAATCGCTTGCAGTATTCATAACCAAACTTCCAAGCTTGATAGAACAAGTAATTTAATTACAAAGCAATGCAACGACAATAAATTTAACAAGAATAATCTTCCTCACCATTGGCAGAGTTGTCGCTGGACTCCTCAGGACTGTCGATCTTCATGGTAATCTGTGGCTTAGGCTCCTCTGTTGAATTATTAGTCTCTGTGGAAATAAAAAAACAAAAAGCTATACTGATCACTGTCAACTCAACAGCACAAACTAGCAAAGAAAGGAATAATGAATGGATGGATCAATAAATTATTTTTTCAAGGCAGAAGATTCAGATAAGAAGGATTAAATGAAAGTTGCACGCGACACGCATGCCTGATGTACACTGAGCTCTTTGCAGTACAGCAGAGAGAGGAAAATCAGGAGTCAAAGTCTGGGTGGGAGGGTTAGGACGAAAAAGCCGGGCCAAGGAGTCGTGACTCAGGGAGTAGATAGTCTCCGACTGGGAACTTCAGAGGAAAACACGCACGAAATAACACGCACCGTTGCAATCCGCCATGTTTGAACGCAGCTCTGTCTCTCGCACAAACAATAATAACCACGCTCTAATGCAACTGGCGTGGAGATCTGGACTCCTGGAGTTTGGATTTGTAAGGTGCTGCTGGGTGCTGACTGCACCTGACACGCGCACGTTCGAAACACTCCGGATGATCCGGACGATGGCTTGTGCTTTCTCGCAACTCACCGACTCATCAGTCGCGCGCGGAGTCACTTGCACACACGCTGACACGCTACATAAAAAAAACTACAGCAGCTCAATGCTCTCTGCTGGAGCTGATGCTTCCGTCACCGGCGTGTCTTGATTTCTATTGGCAGCGCCATTTTAGAAAAACAAAGTTCTTACAAAAAGAGAGCCATCAGCATAATACTTTTAAAATAAGTGTACTTAATAAGTATAACATACAGGTATACTCAACAGATTTTATGTTGATGTCCAGTGCATGCGAAAAAGCCCGACGGTTTGACCTTGTCGTTTTTCTTTTAGTTTATATTGTGGTCTACTAAGAAACTCCCTTAGAGAATATATTCTCTAAGGAAACTCCCTTTATAGCCGGTTGTTACTAGTGATTTTTGTGCTTGCGGATAAAAGGACCAAACGTTATTTTATAACTTGTTTGTTGATGCCACATAATCAACTTAACTATGACACCAGCAGCTCACGATTCCAGTGGCGAGTCAGGTAAATTTTATTATTTTTCTTTTAGGAAAGATTAAATAATTTTATGGTTGTACCATACGTTATTTTCGGGTTCCTGTAATTCTTGAGTTTTTTAATTACTGCTGTACTCTAGTTGCTGTTGTTTGCATTAAGTACGGCTTTACTAATGGTTACGTTCTTTTTTTTTTTTTTTTTTTAATAATACTAGATCAGGGTTAAAGAAATAAAATCATTTATTTTCATGTTATAAGGTTATGTTTCTCTTATAACTATGTTTTGCAAACTGGTTTGAATGTGAATGGAATTTAGATGTTTAATGTCCAAATTTATGCACCAGATTCTGACAGTGGATCGGGATCTTCTGCCTCGAGCCGCAGTGGCAGTCCAGCATCCTCACATGCTCCAGCTCAAACTCCCAGAGCAGCCACAACCGATCATTCCGACGATGACCATCAATCCAAGGCATCTCACACCAGCCGCTCCAGATCTGCCAGTCCAAGGTCTCACAAATCTGGAAGCAAGTCACCTGGTAGTCCAAGATCACACAGATCAGCAAGGTCCCACAGTAATTCTCCTGCCAGATCTCAGAGCAAATCCCCTGCCAGATCCACCAGGTCCCAGAGCAAGTCCCCTGCCAAGTCCCAAAGCAAATCCCCTGTAAGATCTACAAAGTCCCAGAGCAAGTCTCCTGCTAGATCCGACAGATCCCAGAGCAAATCTCCCGCGAGGTCTGGCTCCAGGCGTTCTAGTGTTGGATCTGTCGGCAGCAAAAGATCGGGCTCACGTAGATCGAGAAGCGGCTCTCAGCATTCTGGACGTTCTGGGAGTGCCACATCAGCTAAGTCTAATCACTCGCGCTCTCCCTCACCTCACGGAACTCACAAATCAGACAGTCCAAAGTCAAATGCCAGTAAAAGGTTTACAATTTTTACTTTTTTCTAACTCTTCTCTTACACGCGCAAATAGTACCCACAAAACATTATTCCAGGTCGCCTGATCGTCGCTCGGCTTCTCATTCACCCAGAAGCCGCAGATCCGCCAGTCGGGCGAGCGCACGCTCTGGCAGTCGTGGATCTCGAGGAAGTAGGCGTTCCGGCAGTAAGGGCTCTCATACCAGTCGTCGTTCTGGCAGTGGAGGCTCTCAAACCAGTCGACGTTCGGGTAGTCGTGCTTCGCAAACAAGTGGACACTCCGGCAGTCGAGGCTCCCAGACAAGCAGACGCTCAGGTAGCCAGGGCTCCCAGACCAGCAGAAGATCGGGCAGCCAAGAGTCGCGCGCGAGTGGCCGGTCCGACAGTCAAGGCTCCAGACGGTCTGGCAGTCGAAGCTCGAGAGCCTCTTCTGCAGGTTCACGCAGAAGCAACAGATCTAGAAGCGGATCGGCAGGGAGTAAACGCTCGGGAAGCGCAGATTCGAGGAAAAGTGGTAGCCCAAAGTCTAGAAAGTCTCGCAGTCCAAAGGATAACAAGAGTGACAACGAATCCGAGAAGTCCATGAAAGTTGAAGGTACGGTGTCCTGTTTTTTTTTTTTATCATTATTGGGATTTGTTGAAAAAAAAATTTTTTTCTTTTTGTTTAATAGGTGAATTAAAAAAAAGACCACACGTGAGTGATGACGATTCAGGTTCAGAGAAAGAAAAGAAATCTAAAAAGAAGCAAATAAAGCTGATTGATTCGGACTCTGAGCCAGATGATGAGATTGGAAAAATTGCGAAAGAAGAAGCAGAACAGATAACAGCTGATGCGCTTTTTGGTGATGCTAGTGATATCAGCAGTGACGAGGATGAAGAGCCCCAGGAGGAGATGAAAATTGAAAAAGAGGAACCAGTAATCAAAAGAAGCCGTAGTCGTAGCAGAAGTAAAAGTCGCAGTAAGAGTAGAAGTAGAAGTAGGAGTAGAAGTAGAAGCAGGAGTAGAAGCAGGGGACGTTCGGAGGAAAGAAACGAAGTGCCTGTTGATGTATGTTCGATGTAATTTATGTCATAGAAGTAAAACAGATATTGTGAATAACGTTTTGTAACTTTTCAGTTTGAAGATAAAGAAAAAGAAGAAGAGCCTGAACCACCTCCAGAAACTAGGATTGATGTGGAAATTCCCAAAATCTCCACCGATCTTGGACGAGAGTTACACTTTGTTAAATTACCTAACTTTTTATCAGTTGAAACTCGACCCTTTGACCACGAGACTTACGAGGACGAAATCGATGAGGAGGAAACTCTTGATGAAGAAGGTCGAGCTAGGCTCAAGCTTAAAGTCGAAAATACCATTAGGTGGAAAGAAGAATTTACTGAAGATGGCAAAATAGAAAAAATGAGCAATGCTAGATTTGTGAAATGGTCAGATAGCAGCATGTCTCTGCACCTTGGTTCGGAAATTTTCGACGTTTACAAGCAGCCTTTGCAAGGAGATCACAACCATTTGTACATAAGGCAAGGTACAGGTTTGCAAGGGCAAGCAGTTTTCAGAACAAAATTGACGTTCCGGCCACACTCGACTGAATCATTCACACACAGGAAAATGACAATGTCTCTGGCTGACCGTTCCCAAAAAACATCTGGTATTAAAGTACTTTCTCATGTAGGCATGAATCCAGATCAAAACAAATATGAAATGATCAAGGTAAGGTTTGTGAGGTGATGATCTTTACTTAACACTAGGAGTGTATATATTTTTATTTAAATATTCATTTTTAGAAAGAAGAGGAAAAATTACGCATGGCTATGCGAGTACAGAGTAAGCCTAAAAAGTCAAGGGAGGGAAGAGGCGGTAATCGCGCAGCAGCTAACTATGGAAATGATCCGTATCACGATGAAGGATCGGACGATGAAAATGCCATATCATTGGCAGCTATTAAAAACAAATATAAAAAACCTGCTGGTGGTGGAGTTTCCAAATGTGAGTCAATTACTTTTTTCCCACTAATCATACTTATTTATTTAAAAAATCCTCATGATAAATTTTAACTACTCTCTTTATTATAGTGGCTCAAAATATTTACTCATCTGATGAAGAGGGATCTGACTTTGAACGGCCCAAAAAACACCCAAAAAGTAAGGCTCTTAAAGATTCGGATGAAGAATCCAAATCAGGATCTGAGGAGGAAGAATCAGGTAGCAATGAAGAGAATGATGGTGCAGACGAAGCTGCAGGAAAAAATGATAGTGAGGAGGAATGATTGTAAATTCGCATTGATTGAACTAAATCAGTTCTTTAGCTTTCTCTTAAGTGATCTATGGTCAACTTGTAAATTGTCATCAATATGAAATTGAAACATTTTGGTGAAATATATTTTATAGAGTGATTAAATACGAAGTTTTTTTTTAATTAAATCATCGTCAGTTTCATTATCCTTATATCTATTACACTTATTGAGCATATTCTAATACAAAAAATTCAAAGCAAATTAAATACTTTATTAGTTTAGCATCAATTAAGCTTGTAAGGGGTTTGGTTAATTGCAAGCAAAATCACATGGTTATTAGAAAATAATAACTATAGAAATAGAGACTGTCTTCAATAAAACCATTTTATTTTATTTTACAACTTCAATTTCGAGGTAGTTACTTGATTATTTGAGATTGGAATTAGTATACTGTTACCTATCGTCCAATAATTTCTGCCTCCATTTTTTATAAAATGGTCCACTATGATTTCGTTATTGTCAGAAGATGGTTTAAAGGATTAATGCCTTTTCAAAGTTTATATATCATTTATTTGTATGGTTTTCTTTATCTACATTACCAACAACTTTTTAAATTCGCTTCTATTCTCACAGGCTGAGACTGTCATTTCAGGTATAAGACGTATAAATACAAGAAAGAGTGTTGAGAGAAAAATTCTCGAGTACAATGCAATTCTGACATTATATCAAAGACTTACTTTTTAAGCATACGGTATAAAATCAGACTCTATAATAGTTTTTTTTTACAAACTTACGCATAAATCGGATTTAATGTTATATAATAATCGTAAATACTGCCAAAATCGTGTAAAATTTCATAAAACGACGAATATAATTTGATTTTGAAAATCGTATGTTTTTTTTCAATAAACAATTACAGTAAAAAAGATTTGACAAGATACTAGGAAAGGTCGATGTACTTTTTTGTGACGACTAAATCACAGCATTCATTGAAGAAAGAAAAATTCGAGGTATATCTGAGATAAATGTACGTATAATACTTAAATTTATGCAGCTTATGAGATTATCCGTAAGAAAAAAACGACGAATAAATGAACGCAGCTTATCACAATGTCTAAGGTTTAACGCAAACGAAAAATTATCGGGTGATAATCACACATGCTTGCGGGAGACATTTCATATACCTATGTTTTGTTATCCTTCAGTTAATTTATTTAAAGGCAGTTATATAGCATCAGTAAAACGTTGAAACAATCTTTTAGTCTTTTCATTGTTAATCTTACAAATTGCTTTGATGCATTGGTATTATTATACACAAGGTTAAAAATTTCAAACGCTTATTTGACAAAAATTTATTGTTTTAGGAAAAGATTTTCTTAAGTATCAATTTATCAAAGCAAGTTTATAAATGTGATAATTTCACGTAAAAAAGTCTTTGTTAATAATACATCGTTAGATCTTACATATGTTTTAAAGATAGACGTAATTAAATTTTATACTTAAAAATCTAGCTTAAATTTTATTGAATTCTTTCGCTTACTTGACATATCCACGTTCTTACGTTAATGTCTATTGCTACTTATAAACTATAAAATACCATATACGTGAAAAAAAAAAAAAAAAACATTCACTCCGTGAAAAATCGGATTTATCATATCTATATAATAATTCCATTCAATCGTTAAGGATAAGATCTAAAATTAACGTTGCTTCGATAAACGGAGTAAAAAACAAAAAAGTTTCAGCATAGCCGTCTCTCGCTCGCACATCAAATAAATATCATTTCGACGTATCTTTGCGTCAAGAGACTTTTCGAGATATTATCGAAGCACTCGTAATAACATGTAAAAATGATCGTACAAACGTCGAATGTACTCAACTGATACTGTATACTTAACTTATTATACTAATTAAATTTCGCATAGTTCAGTTTATTTATTTGTTTATTTTTGTTTTTGATGAATAAAATGTTTGAAGTTTGAGTGGAGGAAAAGAAATTTCACAGTCTGTATACAATAAATTGCTCGTAATTTACTGGTATTGCGCGCAAAACAATCAATTACCCAATTTTTAAAACTAATTTTAATTAAATTCGCACTACGTGCGTAGTTTGGCTCCTCAAAAAAAAAAAAAAAAATAATAATATTAATAATAATAATAATGAATAACAAAATTGTCAACACCACTGCTACAATCGAGCATTATTCCGCTACATCCTCTTTGAACCGAACGAAAAAACATCCAATGTCTAGTATATGTACACGCAGACACCGTCGCAGCAGTAAAAAAGCAGGGCCATATGCAGAGGTGAGGGTGAGCACGTCGCGGCGTCGCCCCGTTCGCGAGTCAAGAGGCGTATATATGTACAAGCATGTCCCACGTGTGTGCAAGGATGCAATGTGTATTTTATATTATCGTTGTCCCGGGGGAACTTCCGGCGTTCTTGGCTCCCTTTTTTCCCCTTCCTATTCCTCATCGTGATACACCTCTCACAGATCGGTCTCGAGCACCCGCGGGGCAACCAACTCTCAGCAGGCCTGAAACATGAAAAAACAAAACATTCGTTACATGGATTATTTATTATTATTATTATTATTATTATTATTTTCATTTAGCAAATATCTTTGATTCCAATTAAATTTTCTGATCAAAAGACTATACACCGGGGTATGGGTGCAAGGAAAACTCGCAGCTGCTTCGTACAATCGGTAATGAGATCGCGTAAATAAATTTGATGGCCTATCTCTTGGGAAAGTATATTTATCATTACTATATGTATGATGAATAAAAACCCAATCGGGCACGAGAGAGTCCATCGAACAATAATATCCCACTCTCTGCGTTTGCGTTTTCTCCATCTAAATCGGATCGAATCGGTTTTTAATTTACATTCGCACCGCGTACATATAACAACACGGGTACAAGTACGAGGGAGGAAAAAAAAAACTCGTTAGATCTCTGAAAAAAAAAAAAATTAATGTACCATCGATCGAGCTCTCGAGACGATAATATGATATGTATTACATTCAATCGAAAGAGTATAGGTGTATACCACCTATATCAATTAAAATGAATTTGCTTGTATACAATAAATCAACGATACAACAGAGCACAATATCTCTCTTTTTCCTTCCCCACATCCGATTCGTATAAGCTACTTTATCGCACAATAGGTGCAACATATACACAAGCCATACGACATACATAATAAACATACATAATAAACAATCAAAAAAAAAAAAAAAAAGAAAAAAAAAAGTCGCGTATCAATTACTTCCCCATCCCCTTTTCCATGTATTGAAGATACATCCAACACCGTTTGAGCTCATTATACCTACGTTGTAAATTTATAACCCCTCCCCCCCTTTTTTAATGTGCATATATTATATACATACTTGATATTGGGAAGTTCTCGTAACGGATATGTACGCGGGGGTCTGTCCCTCGTGCAATTATCAATTATAAAAAAAAAAAAGAGGCCGAAGGTTAAGGCCCCGGCATCGACGACAGGCGTGTGTCGCAGGGGAGAAAAAAAAAAAGAGAGAGAAGCTTCGTTGTCGATTTAGCTCCACCAAGGATATAATGGGCAATGTATGAGGTTTCCGTTTGATCAGCGCTTTGATGGGATTTCACGCCCCGGGCCATCAGCGATTATCATCCCTCGACCTTTTAAGCTAAGTGGTGTACTACACGTGTGAAAAGCAAGAAGATAGACCGAAGTAATCAATTGTATAGCGCATATACGAATCGTTGACACTTTTTATCCTTCGTGTCCGTGCGGACGCGTAAAAGTATAGCCCAGCAGTAACTTTCACATCTTGGCGGGCGGAAGAAAAAAAAAAAGAAAAGACACGGCATTGATGATAATAATAATAATAATTTGCGTGATAGGGTATGAACCGGGCCTCGCTTTGTACGCGTGTAAACAACCACGATGTGAGACTATAAATGCACGCTCGTCAAGCTTATCTAGTCGGTTGTGATGTTCATGTAGCCCCTCTCTGGGCACCAGAGATACCGAGATCCCGGACTGGATGCCCACGCGAACGGGGAAGGACCTAAACAGCCGATGATAGCGTCGCTGATGACTTTCGTTCCGCTTCCGAGACCCCCGCTGATACTCCTCGTTCAAACGGTATACCCACACACACCTATACTCTTCTGTATACACAGGTACATGTGTAGCGAGCGCGGAAGTCTCATTAGTCGCCGAAGGGGGAAACTGATTTCCCGATCCCGATCGGTATGCATGCCGTAGTCTGTCTTTTTTTTTTTTTTTCCTATACATTAACCCGTACAACACAGAGTGAAGCCTCTTTTTGGTTGAGATTATTTTTAATATCCGATTCCTAAGGGACAGGGAGAAAAAACAATTACGAGTCTCCTTGGTTGGATGATCAGCGTCAAGGACGATCGGTGGGGGTGGCGAAAGATTATACAAGTCGGTCTTTAGCACAGAGTCAACGACCTGGGTGCTCCTATGATTACGTCGGCGATCGGTTCGTGATCGGCAAGTGTAATCTTCCTCCCGCAGCTTTCGCCCGGAAGTTCGGCGGGTGATCCGTGCATCCATCCTCGTATAGGCAAGTAGTGTATTCAATGTAAATTTAAAATTCTCGCGCTGCCGTACGCAAAACAGTAGTATGGCTCACGCGTGTATATATACGTGACGGCGAATCTTGCAGCGATCGTCCTGAGATTATATACCTATACGTGCGGTCGGGAGAGGATGCGCGAGAGCGAGGTTTCCTCATTGCTTCTTACGAGGAGGTAATACCAAGTGCTTTTTCCCGATATTTGCTTGCGAAGCTTCTTACCACGCGTGGGTGTATCTAACCAGGTATTTTTTTCGACACGGGAAATCGATGTACTCTGTCACGTATAACTCTGATCTCACGATGCGCGCGGATAATAATACTCGAACCGGTTTCGTTATTATAGGCTCAATAATTTGCTTTACTCCCCAAAATAGACTCTTTTCCTCCACGGGGACTATATATCATATTATATAGTCGTGCTGAAAAACAGCCCCATTTTACGTGTAAAACTACAAAGTAATGCGGCCTCAACGAGTCGAACAACGACTTTTTGCGCGACTGGCAATCGTAAGTACACACATTCCGAGAGTGTACATATTGGATCTCTACTGGATAAAATTTGTAAGTAGGTACACGAGCGTGCGTGTAACCATATACATATATACATGCGCACGACCTCCTTCCTTGTACCAGTTGTACCTGTATATATACTTACGTGTGTACCTAAACATTATTGTATTTTGAAGCATCAGCGGAATGAGAACTCTGACCTCGCGTGGTGGAGCTCGGCGATTTCGACCTCCTACATATACTTGTACTCACTTACGTTTTGCATATTCTGTTGAAGAACGATCGAGGCGAAAAATTTGGCGCGCCGATTCCGTGACGTCTCGCGTGTGGAGTTAAAAATGAAAAAGCCTACGGTGACTCGGTTTTTGGGGACGAGGCCGAACAGATCCGTCTTCCCGAATTCAGAGGAACGAGCCTGACATTTTTTAAATATTATTATTATTACTTATATCGAAATCACTCGTACGCGGGGGGTGAAAAGTGAACCAAAAAAATCGACTACTTAAATGTATATAATATGCAGTAGGAATGATTCAAAACAGACATGACCCACCAAAAAATCACTGGTTTCTTGACCTCTGCCAAACCACCAGAGGAGACTAATGTTCCCCCCTTCCCCTCGATACACCGGGGAGAGAGAGAGGTGTGAACGAACTTTAACGGTAAACTCGGAAGGGAAGACACCGAGCCGCATTGTTCTTGGAAATCATTCGCCGATCATTGTTCTCCCGACCCTCTCGTGCGGCCGAACGTTCGATGAAGTTTGATCCACGGGGAGGCCCCAAACTTTTCCTCCGCAGAGAGCCGATGTACCAGTAATTTGAAAGGCGTTGCGAAACGGTACACTTGAGAGAAAAACACAAAAAAAGTTTTACCGGTCGCGCTCTACTTGTCGGCGCGGGAGGAGGAACAAAAAAACCAACAGAGAGAGAGAGAGAGAGGCGGGAAGAACAAAACGTGCGATGGGTTTTTCCCACACACGCGCGCGCTCGTGTAAATATAGTTGTGACATTTTTCTGGATGTCAAGGTCTCTCCGTTTCAAGTTGCAGCGATGGGGGAGAAAAAAAAAGAAAATTGCCAACGACCGCGGGTTAACAGGCCTCTTGTGCACGCGTGTGGTCTGGTTGAAACTGCTTGCTTTTTTTCATTAAATTCCCATTGAACGCACACTAATCCGTTGGAAAACCACGAATTCCCGATCCCTCCCTCCTTTTGCCTTGGTTATACGGAAAAAAAAAAAAAAAAAAAAAAAAAACCACGGGTGAAGAAGAAAGAAACTTGTTATCACCCCAGGGGCGAAAAATCGAAAAATTGAGACCAAGTGCTGCGTCATCGATACATTATTATGTTTGCCCTTGGTTTTTTTTTTTTCACTGGGCAACAAGTGGATGTACGTCCCTCCTCGATCTGCAACCAGCAGCATCAGCAGCGTTGCATGTTCACTCGCGGCGATAAACTCATCCTCGAGGAGTTTGCTGCCTGCACACCTATACACAAGAGTCGATGACAGATTAAGCCGGCTGCTTCTCTTCCTCCTCTCAAAAGTTTATCGCCCTTTTGCCCCAACCCGGGGAAAACTATGTGTGTGTAACATATAGGCACACCTAACACAACTACTGCTGGGATATTTGTGCGAACGCGTTGAAAATTAATGCCACGTGTTGAGAATTTAATTTATTATTTGTTTGAACGGAGGATAACATATATATTATTACCAAGTGATGCAGGTGTGTATGAAATAAAAGCGCGCGTGTACGCATGAGCAAGCGAAAGCAATGAAATCCGCACTCGTATAGGTATACCTTTGCACGGCACCATCATCATCACCTTTCGCTTTTTAACAATCGAAAGCGCGCATTGCCCGCGCGAGTTTCAGTCTCGAGAGATAAAAAGAAAAAAAAAAAAATAAATAAAACAATTAAAAAGACAAGCCTCCCGTCGTGCTCGCGCGCGCAAAATCAGCAGCAAGAAGGTGATCGGATGGCCTGCGCGGTATACTTAAGAAGAGAAAACTTCTTCTCCCGACGCGCGCGTGCAATGCAAGTGTATGCATGCACTCGCGTGCGCAGCGTGTGGTATGATTTTTCAAGGCGCAGTGCTCTCGGCGGCCTTGGACTTGTATACGTGCCCGCATGAATTAATGACCCGCGCCGAGGTGCGCGCAAGGATGCCCCGCGAAAATTATCTCACCCTCTTGCCCCATCCCCTTTTTTCTTTCCCAGCCGGTGGTTTATGCTAATCCGGAGGCACTCTATACGTGATATCGCTGCAGCGCGAGTTAATTTGTCGCTGAAAGTGCAGCGCGTACATGGATACAGTTGTTTCTCATGGACACCGAGTGCATTGTTTGGCGATGGAAAAAAAAAAAAAAATCTGTTGATATATACGCGCAGTTCATAATATATATTTTATCAAATGGCAGTTTCGATGGTTTGAGATGTATATGGTTACAGAATTGCCGATCGACAATCGACGCCAAACTTGATACATGTAGGTATGTATAGAGGAGAGCGCCTGTTTTGCGCTGCATCAAGCATACCGTACGAAATCACTTTAATCGACTTGCTCGTATACGCGTCGAAAAATAATAGTGTCGACGAAGACGAGGATTACACGTAAATTTAGCCGGCGATGGCGGGGTGTAAATTTAAATAAATCGATCCTCCGAGCGCCGTGCACGTGTATCGCGAGACACACCCGCTTTTTGCTTTTTTTCCCAAAGCGCGTACAGAAGTACTATTAGAGCACTCGAATAATACTCAAAAAATAGAAAAAACTATCCATAACACGTATACACGCGCGCGATCGTATGTAGGTGTAATTTTGTATGATTGAATTTGCAGCCCATTAAGAACGGATAAATCACTCGACGGGCCGCTAAACAACGAGGCAAAAAATCCGCGTTTGGCCCGTATGAAAACAAAAACCAGGAGGAGGAATTTCTTTATTAGCGGAGGAAGCGCGCCCACAAGCGCTCGGAAATAGCGTCGGGGTTGCCGGTGGGGTATAATTGCGAATCGGGTCGGCAATTCCAGCAGAGGAACGCCGCGCTCCGACCTAATTTCCGCGCCAAAGGTCGTCAAGCATCGGCTGCGCGCTTGCGGCGTTAACGATGCCCCCGACGCTCGTAATAAACAAAAACGCTCGCGATCTGCTCCTGTATATATATACTAGTGTGCCATCTGGTTTTTGTCGCCGATCACGTGTGCGTATGTAGGCCGATGATTCAATCGAGACGGAGTTTGCAAAGTTTTTTTTTTTCTCCCTCCAGTACAGCCGATGTCACGCAGCTTATATACACACTTGACGCGATTTTTGTACGTTACATAACGGTTTCACTCGTCGTTTTATAAAAACCACAATGTGTATACACGAGTAGGTGCAGACCTTTCGAAAACAGATGCGCCGGGTTTCTCATTTTCTCGAGTGGGTCGCGGAAAATCGTCGCGTTTAATTCAATCTCGAGAGCGACATAGTGAGCGCTGTACTTTCGTGGGGGGGGGGTTTCCTCTCCGGCGAGGAGGGCGTTGAACTTTCGACCTGTTTCCGAGAACGCGATCCGGAACCAAAGCAATATTAATACTTGTGGTCGGTGAAATGGCGAGGCTTTTCTTCTCCAGGACTGTTGTGTGCCTAATACATATGGGTGTGGGTTGATTCGATCGGCGATAAAATCAATCCACGCTTAGGTCTCCAACGGATTTTCAAAAGAAGATAACAATAACAAAAAAAAAAGAATAGTACTCGGAGGGGGAGGGCAAGTCTTTTTGGCAAGTCTCCATCCAATTTTGCGGCAAAAGCTTTCCGCTTCGTCGCGTTGGTCGTTCCAGTACCTATGATGTGTACTTGGAGGTCATCGCCCAGTGGATGTGCGCTGGTTTTGCAGCTATAGATTCGCGAAAAAATCTGCGCCAAGTAGGCGTCTTTAGGGACATAATGTACGTTATATCGGAGGATCCTACTACGTGTCTATAAATATACGTTTGACGTAGAGTCGTGTTTTCTTATCTATACTCTCTCTCTCTCTCTACCCACTGTAACATGCAAGTGTGAGCGTGAAGAGCGTCTCGAGAGTCTTGACTTTTTTTTTGTTTTTTTTTTATATATAGTGTAGAGATACACTTGGACAAGTGTACAAATTTATGAACTGCGAGACGACGAAACAGTTCGATGCCTGCATCCGTGCTACATAATAATATTACATACTGAGAGGCGAGTTATCGAGGGTGTATATATAATATATAACAGGCGTGCGTGCACATCCACAGCGAATTTTCTTTATTTCTTGTTTCGAAAAATCGTCGCGTCGCCCTTGGATGGTATACTTTTGTTTTTGTTTGTCAACTTTTTCCACTTCGTTTCTGACAAAAGCAATCGTCATTATGCACAATCGGACCCTACGTTCCTCGTCTGGGAGTACAAGCCCCCTGTAACTGGAGATCGATCCATCTCCACTAACCGTATATTTAAGATTATAAGCAGCTGCGAGGAAAAACCTCAAATCGATACGGCAAAAAAAAAACAAGATAAATTCGGATGTACATATATATATTTATAGGAAGTAAAAGCTAAGGCGTATAGTATACATAATATATACCCATAGGGTGTGAGGAGCCATTACGAAGTAGCGAGCACTATATACTCTTGGAAGATTGATTTTCGTGTGGACGAGCGAGGCAAACGTTACTTAGACCGTTTGTGTGTCGCAGAGGGGCCATTATTTTGGACCTTTGGGCTTGTGCGCACGCCGGAACTGGAAAGAGCCTTTTTTCGAAAATAAGTCTCCAATGCAGCAGATAAAAGCTCGTGACTTACATGTTATATATGGATGTGGTGGGAAAAGTATTTTTGGGATTGAAAATCCAAACGTTACATCCAAGACTCTATAGAGCGAAGAGACATTATAGATTAAGCACTAAACTTGCACTCCCTCGCGATACCACGTATTATTCATGAAACCATACATCACGTACGTATTTGCTAAATTACGCGCAGTTAAGCAAGTTAACACAAACGCGTCTGAATAACAATAACAGCTCCTACATTCCTATGTACGACCTCGTTCTCGTATAATGGCCCCGAAATCAGGTACAATGACCCTCAACAAAATATACTTAGGAGGAAGAAAAAAAAAAAAAAAAAAGGTCACCTTGACGCCAAAAGAGGCCTCGTAGCCGCCCTTGCCCTGCATCTGGTTTTGTATCGCCTTGATGTGGGCGCTGGCCATGTTGAGGTCACCGCTGCCGATGTGGCCCGTGTGTTGGAAATTCGTGGGGGCGCCTATGGTACTCCTGTCGATTATCCTTAGCCTCGGCTGGGGCCTCTGGCGTTTGGCTCGGGCTCCCGGTCGCTGCTGGGTCAAACAGCACGTGAACCACTGCACCCACACCTCACCCGTGCTAGCCATCTTTTCGCTCTTTTTCTTCTTTTGCGCCGTTTTTGCTGATTCGTGCTTTTACTGATGCTATCGGCTCTTTGATCTGCAAAAAAAAAAATATATATATATACATTGNTTGTATTGTATACATTGATTTATCAGTCACAATGAGTAACAGTGTCGATATATATATATATCGACACTGTTACTCATTGTGACTGATAAATCAATGTATACAATACAAGTTTGCCTAAATTCTTGCTCGGCATATACATAATATTCATGCCCTGTGTATAATAATAATTCAACGAGTTTCCCCACGAGGTGTACAATACACGTACACGACCCATTTAATCCTCCGATATACGGGGAGAGTTGCTCATAATGTTTCGTACACAAAAAGTGATAAGCATGTATGTATATAATATGTTGCGTGCCACTTGGCGTAAATCGCGATGGTTATAATTGCTCGCGTCGGAAGTAACGGGACTGTTTGGATGCTCGCGTGTTTGGTAAATGTGCATACATAATATATAAGAGAGAGACAATGCAAGGAGGCGGTAGACAATAATAATAATAATATAAAGTCAGAGGGGAAGGAGGTGGGAAAAGCTTGTGTTATGCGCTTCCGCGGTGGAGAGGATGTATTAGGGACGAGAGTAGATGACGCGCGGCTTTTTTACACCCCTCCACCGTGTGGCTTTTATATGGCTCGTGAATGGCGCAAGAAGGAGAAGAAAAGGAGACCTCGACCTTAAAGAGCTCCACATGGAGTCGTACAAAACTAGAACGTGCCGGATCATCGTGTGTTGTGTGGAGATGCATATAATACGCCTCGAAGAGGATATTATACTCACACGCGTGATTATTATGCGACGAAGGGGAACACAATTTAGGGAAGAGAGATTGCGCGCCATTACACAGAGTTTTTTCTCGACAAGGTTTAAGAGTACCATGAGTTGGTGATTTGGCTCTGACGAAAGGGAGCTGTAAATAAAACATTACGAAAAACCAATTAGAACGAAATCAAAAATGCACGTTGTGTGTGCCGTGATGGAGGGGCGGGAGGAAAAGTTTTCGGGCGACGATTGTCTTTCAAATGGGGTCGACAACTTTGTACATGGCTCGACTATTTCAATATTTAAAGGAGGCGAGAATACTAACTTGTAGAGTAAACTTTGGACTGGTAATCTTTGGAGTATTAATTGGAGAGAGCGAGCGTTTCCTTGATTAAGTATACACAAGTCGACGACTCCCTTGTCACGTCAAAGCGAACTTTCCCCCCGAAGAAAGGAACCACAGTTTTTATAGACTTTTCGTCAGAGCCACCCTTTCTCGATTGTAAGTTTCATTGATGATTCCTTGTCATCTTGCTACAATAAATGGGCTGCTCCTATATATGTGTAGGCACACGTGAGAGAAAAAAAAAATTATTATGGTAGCACACAAGGATGTTCCCGTGCGCCAGATATTACATTCGGGGAGGGGGAGGCATTGTGCGCACGGAAGTGCCATTTACAACAATAATCGCATTGTGCCGCGACGAGAGAGAATATTCACACACAAGTAGGTACATTGCGCGAATATTATTGGTGCATGAGCATCAACAACATGACAATGGCTACATGTACTTTATATAGTAAACGCCGAGGGAAGACACGAGTCTTCTTTTAACTCGGAGCTGCAGAGGGAAAGAAAAAAAGGAAGAAATAAGAGTCACGCTGACAAGTGCCGATACCAAAGATTCGGTGGCTCGATTGGGACGTCACGGAAGGTGTTATAAACATTATACAGCTGTTACGGGACATATATATCATCGCTTGGCTCACGGAATATAATATAAGTATACCCTTTACATCGGAGCATGTGGACGTTCCCTCTCGCTTCATATTTTTGTAATACGATTGTAGTAGTTTACTTTTAGCGTGTGGAAGACAATGGGAGAGATCCACGCGAGTATACAAGTAACCCGTTCATTGACGGCTGTGTTCTTTTTGTTCTCTGTTATTTTTTTTTTTTTTTATTTGCGCTGCACGAATTTGGTATCGGTAAATACAATGGGTGCTCAAATGATGGGATTTGCGTGGCTCTTCTAACGGAATAATGACACCATATAGACACGTAATAACCCTATGCGTCGTTTACCGTTAATTGTTAAACGTAGATGCGGATAATAGACGCTTCGGGACACTGTAATTATATATATACCTGTATGTCATACTGTACTATGTATACGTGCGATACACGATCATTGGATTATCTCGTTGGTCTTATTTTCTTTTTTTTTTCCTTCAGGATGTATATATAATTGTAATTGTCACTGTTGGTACCTATATATAGGTAAGCATATACTTTTGAAAGAGCAATATAATATAACTGCAGGAGAATTTACACCGTGAATTCCAAGGGAGAATCGAAACATTTTCTCCCTTCGTTGCATACTTGTGTACACACGCGAAAAGACAATAGAGAAAAAAAAAAGAGAGTATATAGTATCCACCGCTGGAGACGGACGCGCGCGAGACAATGCGCGGGCATTCTTGCGAACGGCATAATGGTAGGATATACTTTAGCCCATAACAATTAACTCGCGCTCTATACATAATATATGTTCCCGGCAAAAATGCGTCTTGACTGTCATTTGTCTTTGCAGCGGTGTATACTTTAATTAATAACAACCGAGTGTATGATGGATTGTTTGCTCTTCCTTTTTTTTTGTTCAAAGTGAAAATCTAACGCGCAATCGTATATATATATGTATATAATGATGGATCAAAAACTAAATTTTCTCTTTCGATCGTAAAAGTGATTTATCTTTTTTTTTTAGGAGAGGGAGTCTGTCTTTCTCGCACATATATTCCTGTAAGTAACGGCACGAAACGGTTCCCGTGCGATGATACAAACCAAGGACCGCAGCAGCCGGAAGGTGACAACTACCGATCCCTAATATCATGATGCAGGGTGTATTATTGTAACACCGTGTGATCACTTTTCTCCCCTATAAACCTATATATGTACCTACGCATATATACACCTTGATCTGTGTTGCGTGTAAACAGGAAGCTGGAGACGCGCTGGACCTTTTTTTCTTTTCTCTCTCGCTTTCGTTTTATTCATACCGATGTTTCTTTATCCTTCGAGCGAGGCCTCTCCTTCTTCCTCCGCTTCCTTTTTAGGGAAGTCTGCGTGCAATGGGATGCGTGTGCACATACAGATGTAGGGAGAAAAAGCAGTGACTCATGTACAAGCTGTAAGGTCGAATCGAGCGAGAGATCGGTTTCTTACATGTTTACGTCACATTTTTCGGGGGGGGGGGGCAAGGAGCATCAGGGGATAATTGAATATTTGGTATCCTGTTAATTTGTGCACGTAAATGGTGTAAAATATGAAAATGTACGTGGATGTGACGAAAAAAAAAAAAGTAAAATAAATTTTGGGGGCACGAAAGGAGATCGATATACCTGGCTGATTCAAGCCAAAACAATAATAACAAGGATCGAGCTCACGGGCAGCGCACTCAATGTTACTCAGCATCGCCATCAGAAAGTAGGGTATAGGCACATGTATACTGATTTCAGTCTAGGTATACATTCGGCTCGGCCCGGTTATCCTAATAAACGCGGCCCAAATCTGCATGCCATTGATCTGTATAGTTGCTCCTTCACCTTCGTTTGGCCTTTATCTACGTGTGAGTACTTACACTACAATGTACCGAGTATATTATATACAGACGTAGTCGAGTCACCAAACCATAAGTATAATTATACACTTACTCGTGCAGGAGTTCTATCTCTTACTACACGTTTGCCCCGTATACCGGATGCGTATATGCAGAGCCCTGTATAATATATACCTTTCGTTTGGTTTTTCTGTCTCGTGCTTTGGACTCGCATATACGTTATAATTGCTCGAGTGGGAATATTATCTCGCGGGATAAATCGAGAGAGGCACGCGGAACAATATAATAGGCATATTGATGACGTACGTTGCGCGATGCCGATGAAATTTACCGTGTCACGATTATTAAAATCTCATTGCCATTGTGGCTGAGAGAGAGGAAATAGGGCGAATTTGGTTGCTCCTCCGATGATTACAATCTTCAACAACAACGGGACAAAATGGAATATGATTGCTTTAATCATTAATGAAGTATTGAGTTCGATTTCCAATGTGTAACTTGATAATCATGAAGAGTAGTAAAAATAATACACGCAGAAAAGAATTACAGGAATTTTTACCGTAAAAGCAACGGTAATCCTGTGATAATTTGTCATTACGGAAATTTTTACCGTAGGTGTTCATGAATTTTTACCGTAATTTACAGTAATTTTTATGGTAACTGTAAAATTTTTCCAAAATTCACTATAATTTTTACTGTACGGCAACGGTGAAATTCCCCCTGAAAGAGTATGTATAGCTATTGGGATTCCAAAAGGTCACGTAACTCTCGCGGTGTATATAGTCACTTGGTGGAAAAATAACACAGGCCTTATGGATGCAATTCTATTTTTATTTTTTTTACACGGTCAACGGTCGAAATACGATGAAAGCTTTTCAATAACATATTTTTGAAGAGATGACGATACTTTAACTATTTTTTTCTAACTCAATTAGTCTTTTGCAGCTTAAAACTTTCCTTTGAAAGTGCGAAAACGCATATTTAACCTGTACAAAGTTCTCCTGTTCCCGACTATATTATAGGAAAACAAGCGGGATTTTGGTAAGGTTATAGTGAATTTGGAATAAATTTTACAGTTACCATAAAAATTACTGTAAACTACGGTAAAAATTTACGTAATGACAAATTATCACAGGATACCGTTGCTTTTACGGTAAAAATTTCTATAATTCTTTTCTGCGTGTACAAAATGTTAAACAATCCATTACATTTTTCAGTTGAAACTTTGACAGAGTAACTATAATCGTCCCAAACTGACTGTTCAATTTTGAGCAACATCCCTCGATAGCACAAGTTGATCCGATGGTTTTAGCTACAGGGAGAACCATGTGAAGAAAAGAAAAGTAGTAAACTACACGTTCTTGATTGTCGTCACCCAAGGAGTATAATTTAAGACTCCGAGCTAGTAGCGAGATTCAACCTTCCTTGCTCTCTGCTGCAAAACAATATTATTGAGCGAGTTTTTCCACAATAGCCATCTCAGTAAAATGGTTTTAGTCGAATGGAGGAAAAAAAAAAAAAACACAAAGACAAGGGTAAAAATACATCTTCGATCCAGCAAATGACGCCTCGTCGAGAGACTCTATACTCCGAGAAACCTCTTACGCAACACCCCGAGCTGTAAAAACACTCGACAATTAAACTTCGCGTCATTGGAGCTCCCCTTTTTTTCCTATAATTACGTTCCATCAGCAACGGTCCCGCAAACGTATAATCGGCTAGTTTCGACATCGTTACAGCTCTAAAAATACCGATCAATACAAAACAGCCGAAAGAAGTGCGCGTCGTTTCTTTCATTTTCTCCATGGAGGCACGCAATATACAAAAAGCCTATAGCTGCCGGATGATGACGATGTCTCGCAACAACACTCGTCGACAAAAGAATCTCTGAAAATAGACTCGGCGAGTCTAAATGAAATTGCCATTCGTTGGGTCACATTCAAATGTTATACTACGAATCAATATAATTAATATAGAGGTATTTGTACGTAAGATTTGAAGATTGGTTGAAAATTTTAACAATCTCGAAATAAACTAATTAACTTTGAAAAAAATACAATAACTGTTACCTTAGTTAATTCGCATTGCTATTTTAATTTATTCAAGAGAATGTGAGAAAAAGATAGAACATTTTGTTACTTATCACGTTGTGAATTTTCTTCGAGTCCTTTTCATGTAATAACTAAACTGTTAAATCGCAAATTGTTCATACCGGCTGGATACCAATCTTCACCCAATTCTAAAATTAAAAAAATTTTTTTTTTCAGCTGTACTTACTTAACGGTTGATACACTCTCCCCCCCCCCAAAAAAAGTAGACACCGACGCGTCACTATTTTTTTTCTCAGTGAGCTATATACATATACCTACTTGTCACGCATGATATGCTCTATCGATAAGGCTTTTTCTTCCCTTTTTGTCCCTTCGCATTTTTTATTTTGTTTTCTTTCTGTATTTTTTTCTTGTACAAGCCCGTTTGAAGCGACTCGCAGGAGCCGGCGCACTAAACGACATAATCCGTGTACCTAATAATGTATACTTACACGTATGGGCAGATAATCGGTCGAGTGACCGGTAATTACATGCAAATTTAGCGATCATGTTGTGTGGTTCCGTGAGACCAAAAATTAAATTACATTATACGCGAAGGACGAACATAAATGGTCGAGGTGGATGACTGACATTGTGACTTTTTTTTTTTTTTTTTTTTTTTTTTTTTTTTTTTTTTTAATGGGGGAACTCACTTTTGTTTCAAATACAAATCGGTTCAATGAAACTTACTGGCAGCCGGTTAAATTACATCACGTATAATGTACCGATACAGGAAGCTGCGCTAAAAGACACATTTTTCATAAAGACTCCCCAAAAAAACGAGCTCACACTCACACGAGGCTAAATAAAAAACTCATTGCTTCTGCGAAAAATAGAATAGCTAACGTCACCGTGACACAACGACATATCGATTACAGATCGAGCGTTGGAGAAAGCGTGACCATACTCTCTGTTGCACGCGCGATATATCGTATGACTATTATAAACATGCACTCGTTAAAAAATGGAAGTGATGCAAATTACACGAGCGCAGGAGATTTATTACAAACGCTAAACGATCGCTCCACGAGATTTTCGGTGACTCTTCTATTTTTTTTTTTTTTTTTGCTTTTCTGCATAACATTATATATTTTCCAAACTTTTCCTGCAGAGATTCCACTCCGCAAATCATTCCAGGACAACGAGACAAGAGTTCCCCGAGATGGACGCTCGATAAGATAAGCAAATCTCCGCACTGTCTTCCGGTGGTGCACACGGAAAAAACATTTTCGAGAAAAGCACCGCTGCATCCATCAGCGTCCACGTGTACTTATACGTCTAAAACCAGCGAGAGCATCTGATAAGGATGGAGATTTAGTTTCGGGACGCAACGACTGTACATCTTAGCTTTCGAGATCAGGCTCGCCACGGGAATAATAAGAAAGAACACCACGTGTATGGCTGCACTTTTGTTTTCACTTGGAAATTCAAATCGGAGAAATGCCGGGGCGCCTGGTAAATCAAGATCGCGCGTCAACCCCCCACTGCTGCTTATATATATATGCGTGGGGAGACTCGGTAAGGATATACACAGGCATGCTCGTCGAGAACAAAAAGAAAATTTATAAGAAATGATTAAACGACGAGGAAAATAAAAAAAAAGAATCACGAGCCGAGAGTGTTATAGGTACAACAGTCTCTCTCTCTTTCGGGAGACACCCCCGCGCTACACGTGATGCACATGGTAATACATGTAAATGCAGATGTTGTATGTATAACAAGCTTCACTTTACGAAGCACCAAAAAACTTTTTGACCAGCCCCCCCTTCTTTTTCCATCTCGACGAGAGAGAGAGAGAGAGAGAGAGAGAGAGAGAGAGAGAGCAGTGAGTCACCGCGAAATGAAAGAGCGAGAGTGTTGGGTAGTGCGTCACAGTTGATTTTTACATTGTGCTTCGTACGAGCTTTAGTATAGGTATGGGGTGCCTCTCTGACGCCTCGAACCCTTCCTCGCTCGGCGAGTTGGGCGTTGGATATGGACTTTTGTGTGAAATCCACATATACAGCAACGAGACGTGAGGGGGATGCTTAAGTGTATATGCGAAGGGCTTGCTGATCTCTTGCTCTGCACGTGGCTTTTATACGAGAAATACCATTTTCACGCAAGGGCTCTGCAATACGTTTTTTTTAATCGATTCATCCCTCGGCTCGGTACTGTTACAACTCATTATATTGAGATTTTCTTCTTTCTTTTTTTTTTTTTTTTTTTTCACAAGTATGGATGTGAGTTGGGTACTGATAGACGACAAAAAAATCGGGGGGTTTCGTAATATCCGAACGAAATTATGTAAATTCCTTACCCACACAACAACACGAGATCGCGTTGATTCAAGCGAGCCATCGAAGAAAAAAATACTATATAATACATAATACCTATACATAGGTATGTAGAGCAAGCTAAGAAAAGGGTATCGGGTAGCATGGACATTCCGACCACTACAACATGGTGTACCACGATTGCAGTCTACATGTATGTATACGTATAGGAAAGAAGAAAAAAAAAATCAACAACAATCCACTACATATACACGCCTCAGCGGTAATTGTCTAACCGAGTGGAAAACGATCGATTTTCATATCGATTAATTTTTGCTTTCTCTCCCTTCTGCCCCGACATTTCTACCCGTTCTATAGCGTACGTTTTGCACAACTGTACCATCCGAGAGGAAAAATGCAACTAATACACGTATACATGTACGCACAGGAGTGCAGGTGCATAAGTTATTGCGCGAAAACAGAAGCTACGTTTTCCGAGTAAAAGCGCCGGGTCTTTTGTGTTGGGTATACGTTTTGAGTGCTCCTCTTGCGCAAGACACCTCTAGCCGCACGTGTGGTATATATATACATCTCGTGTTACCGGCTATACGTGGGTATAGACATAAAACGCTGCAGATGCCTTGCGCGAAATATTTCTCGCTTTTGAAATTTAATCCGCGAGCAGTCCGGTAGCGCGAGTCGTTGCCACACACGTGTGCTTAAAATGGGATGTTTTTTTTTTTTTTTTTTTTTTTTCCTTCGTTATACCTTAGCTGCAGGCTTTGGCAATAAATATGATTTGTTGTTTACACTTTCGAGTAATTTTCGTGCCCCTGAAGGGTATATGCCAGATTTATGATTTATTTTTCGGTGTGAAAACATTTCACCTCACGAGAGAAAGCCAACATGGGTTTTTTTTTTTTTTTTTCAGGGAGACTCGAGTACGAGATTTTCGAGACTCGGGAAGCACATGGACATTTTACGCGAGTCTAAAGACTCTGAAGAATTTCCTCGAGAGGAGCGCGCAGAAGTAAGGTTTTTTCCCGGGAAACTTTACTTCAAGATAACGCTACTGATGCATGTTTAGCAAAATTATTTTTTTTTTTTTTTTTTTTTTTTTTTTTTTACGGGATAAAAATAAAAATATTTTTTTAAAAAAAAAAAAAAAAAAAAAAAAAACAGAACCCTTACTGGATCACAAACGCACCAACTGTGCGCGTGGAGGGCTCGAGATTGAATGTACAGCTTCCTCGAGAGCGCGTGTACCACAGAGATTCCGACTTGACATAGTCGTGCAATAAATTTTTCGGGCCAGGGCTTCCCAGCGATCCCATCGGTGGGGTCACGCATATACGCACATGTCGGGAAGAAATATATTTCTATAGGGAAACTGAGACAATGCAAGGGGAGAGTGAAGGGAAGATCAAGTCGCACGCGTGGCGATGTCGATTTGTTCGTGCCTCGGGAAAATCAAACGCGTCAGCTGACGCCGCACTGCACTTGTACCTACTTATGGATTTGCTTTCGGAAAACAATTCTCATTATAGAGGGTACTTATTGGCACCCACAACTTTCGCAAGTGAACAATCAGTCCCCTCGTTTTGCCCTTTGAAATTGTATGCTGGCGATTGGACTGAATCGTTAGATTGTTATTGAGTTTCAGTTTAATTTTTGCAGGATTTGCGAACTTGCATTAATTAATTATAATTAAGAAATCAGACTTTCAAAATAATGTATAATCCTCCTCGAAGATTAGGAAGTACATGAATGGTATAGAGCCTTTTTGAATATTGTAATCTGAATGTTTATGATTGTTTTCGAGCTGCCTTTGATTAAACACTAAACGTTGTCTGTTCAGAGGGATTTGTTGTACACCATGGATCTTACTCTTTAAGCTATCAACTGTGTCAGAGGGCTTACATTCCAGCTTAAATGCTGTGCTAGTCAGAGTTTTTATAAATAATGGCATATTGTCAGAAGATTGGAGTACAAGTAGCAGTGTAGACTCTTTGTGCATGTTTTGCTCAGACAATCTACTACTATCTAGAAGCAGCTTCCCCTCATAAATAAGACCCTGCTGATCTAGGGGGATACCCTCTCTCTCCTGACTCTCGGTCTTGACATTTCCAATTGTGTCATAAGTCTTGACGTCCAGAGTAATAAGTAGTTTTACCTGTTGAAAGATTTCTCACCAATATTTGCATGGCATCACGATGTTGGAATGCAAGTTGGAGAGTGGACTCATTTTTTATGTCATAGTCAGACAAAGTACACTCGTCTTCAAGCTGCTTTTCAGCAAAAAACAATAACTGCTGATCCAAAGGAATATCCTCTTGGTCCTGAATTTTAGCCTTTACATTTTGAATTGTTTCAAACGACTGAACCTCAAGTGGTATTACGGCTTCAACAAATATAAGCATCCCATCAAGGAGACGCAGAACCAGATGGAGAGTAGACTCTTTTTTTTAAGTTTTGCAGTGTGTTACTTGATCGTAAATGTTGTCTCCCACTCAAGAAATGAGCTGGATTGAAAATCATTGAGTTGTTGAATGAAAACGAAGTCATCTAAAAAATTTGTTTATGATTCTCAAGTAATTTTCAAATGATAAAAATTTTTCTATACAAAGGCCTTTTTTCGAGATAAAGTATCCTTAGAAAAAAAAAAAAAAAAAAAAAAAAAAAAAAAAAAAAAAAAAAAAAAAAAAAAAANAAAAAAAAAAAGGAATATAATGAATGAAAATGCGTGCGCGTATTCGCTACAAAAGGCTGTGTATATAAGTACATCACACATCCATCACAACAACGCGGCGACTTGTGCAACGCGTCTCACTTTTTAAAAGGGAGTTTAAAGAAACTCGCCGATGCGCAATTCAGACTTTCCCTTTGTGCGCCACTCGACGTACGGGCCCGTGAAAGTGCGTGTGTGATTCATCCCGGGCTTATACACGTCATACCCTTAATAAGCGCTCGACTCTAGAGAGGCATATTATATGATGCTTAGGTATTAAGTACTCGTCGTCTCAGCTGCTCGTGCCATTCGCCAATGACGATTAATCACAATATTTCACGCGCCCTCCGACTCTTTCCCGTGATCTAATGTACATTCGATCTTTTTTCATTTGGGTGGAGGAAGGTGCGCATCGCGTGCTTGCATGCCATGATCAATGCAAAGGAGAGAGAAAAAAACACATGCGCAGGTAAGTAAGTATACATGTATATATAAGCATATATTATATGCAAGAGAGAAGTGATGGTAGTCGTCGCGTGCAGTAATGCTCCCCCGTACACATTATACGCGATGCCGATAGGTGCGAACTGCAGGAGTAAAATAAAGGATATTTATATAGCTTTGTATTCTCTCTCTCTTTTTTAGTAGCTGCCTCGACGCGCTTCCAGTTAGTTGTTACCACTCATGAGAAAGAGTCTGGTGAAAAATATCGCGCGGACTTCTTTTCACTTGTATATAAAAGGTGCCAGTTGACTTGATGCAGAAAACAGATCAAGTGGATTTGGAGCTTTTTTTTCTTCTCTTGGATACATCAAGGAGATAAGTTACAAGAGAGGAGGTGAACGACTAAATAGTTTCATTTTTTTCGAGCCACAGTGGAATATTTGATTGGGGCGAAATTCAGATCTAAATGTGGAGGTTTAGAATTAAAAGTACCAGCAACTATTCATTACAGTGGACCACTTGGAAAAAAAAAAAATTCTCCCAAGTAACCCTACGAGATGAAAAAGAGCATTTCTACCGCGAGGAGCTTCCAACTTTAGTACGTATACTCACAACATACGGTAAATCCTCCGGGTAGGAAAAACATTTCCTTCGCAAAGCATTTTCAGCTGAAACCGATTGTATACGGACAACGTGTACTGCAAAGAGAGTAAAAAAAAAAAATAAATAAATAAAAATAAAAAGAAAGCAGACTCTGAAAAGCCTCGAACCACTCAAAGGGGCATGTAAGCCCTTTCCCGTTTACTCTCTCGCCGAGGTGAGGGGTCGATGAGGAGGGACGTCCAAAAGAGAAAAGAAAGAGCTTGCGTGCATACTCGCACACACAGACACATGAGCCAACGGAGCAAGTCCCTCGTAGGTATACGTATATCATATACACATACGTAGCAGTGAGCATTTCTCGGGGTGCGCTCTTTGGATTTCTGCGTCGCGATATCAAAGGCACATGCATACCTACGTGTGTGAAATAAAGAGAAAAGGGGCGGTGGGGGTCGTTGGCCTTCACACGGGGGCTCGCGTGGATTGATTCCTCTTCCCCCCCCCCATCCAAGGGGGAGAGGAGTCTGGTATACCTATTATACACGAAGCGTCCGTATCAGCGCGAGCCGACACGACGCTACAGCTTCCTTTCTTTCACGATTGCACTCCCGTGAGAGCAGCCTTTTATTTGCCGCTCACCGGTGCGCCCCGAGTATATATATATATGCCTATTAAAAGAGGGAAATTAATACAAGCGCACGTGAAAC
Organism: Copidosoma floridanum; assembly: GCF_000648655.2. The sequence goes on from NW_019379484.1 coordinate 1,444,728, forward strand.
GCCGTCGTCGCGCCGTATATACCTGCATGCATCTGTACCCACAATACAATGTATGTGTATTATACGGTGAAATCGAGATCCCGATGGGCGCCGTCGTTTTTCTCTGGATTTGTTTTTTGCGTTTTCCAGTCGTTGCTCTTTTTTGTAGCTTCGAGGCGCAAAGTTTTACACGTTTTTCCCGATAAATAAAAGAAAATCTATGGCATCTAGCTATATTGTCAGACTATGGCCGACGAAAAAAAAAAAAAAAAAAAAAAACCAAGTGAAAGTATGCAAAAACAGTAAAACTTTTAAATTAAAAATCAAAACAGTATACATATTTTTTCATACATAAAGAGTTGATACCCGCATAAAAGGTGTTTGCTGGTACCTCCAGCCGAAATTGCAAGGCGCCCGTACACTCAATACTTAAAAATATTCCCGAAGTTTCTCGCTTTTGTACGTAAGTATAATTGCGTTCCGATAACTTGGACTTTACAGCACGACTCGTAAATCAAACGAACTCGTTTGTTTTGGACTTTCCCAGCTTGACGGTACAATTTCCAGCGAGGGTTTATTGTACTTCGAGACGAACGTCTAAAGCGCTGGCTCGGAGCCGAGGTCTACATAGAGAGGGAAAGAGTTTTATTCCAAAACTTTTATTCTTTCTCTGCTCTCCCGCCTCGCGAATAACGTTTTCTCGCGCTGCAGTTTCTTCAAAGTCATCACTTACAAGGCAAATGTAGGTCGTCGATCACTATATATATACGCATACGCATTGTGCTCGTACAATTACTATTCTTCATTGCTCGTCTCGACGATTCCAGCTTGAATTTACTGTTTTAAATAAATAAATTAAAAAAAACTCTCTTCACGATAATGTTAATGAAAAGATGATGTAATTTGTCGATACAAACACGTGATTAATGATCATTTTAAGCATACCTATATATGCAGAAATATGTACTATACATATTTAGGCATGTCATTTCTGATTTGAAAATGTACACCTGGAGATGCGGCACTACATGTAAAAACATAGCACCCTACAGTGATTGGTCCAAACATTTTTATCCTGTACTTTATTCTATGGGGTAATATTAATGCAATGTTGGCATCATAAAAATTCATCCGAGCCTTCGCGTGTACAACCTGTAAAGTACCACGGCTCGGGTTATATACCGCGAGGCACCCAACAGCTGGTCAACAAGTATATACCTACCTGTGAGATTTTTTATTTTTCAAAGGAAACTCTATCCCTTCGCCCTCCCCCTCCATGCATATATGGCCCAGTAACAGCGGGGGGGGGCCCCTAAAATTCCAAAAGGGGATACAATTATGTGTTGAATCGGATCCATCCACTGGTTGACACCATTGGCTTCGATATCAAAACAATCGCCACGAAAGCAAATGCCACAACAACAAATAAGTGTCTCTCTGTTTCGACGCACAAATGTATCTTATAAACGCAGTACCGAACATTCAAAATCCATACAATTCAGGGAAAACCAAAGATCGTCACGCAACAACACGTCCTCGGGACGTAAAAGATATACGAATAGAATAATATCGATACAGAGTGAAAAAAGGGACGACAGCGCGGGTCTCATCAGAAAAAGGATAAGCCTCGCGGCAAACAAAGAGGTAGGAACCTGTTGCTCCGCCGATCCGATCGGCTCGTCCTCGCTACTATACGTGATGTTTGACCCTTTTTTTTCGCGATAAGAGAGTATAAGCAAGCAAATGCGCGTATACACATCGCGGTACTGTATACATACAGGGAGGGGGGGAAAAAAAATCCTGCAGTGGGTATACTTGATGGGACGAATAAATTCGCCGGCCAGCGATCGTTTTTCTCTTGGAAGCTGTACACCAACGCTGGCCATTACGTAATTGCTCTCGGAGATTCAGCCAAAGGCCCGAGGAAAAACTAACACGTTGGTGGGGGATATATAGGAGCTAAGGTATATACGTGAGATGCTGGTAAATTTTCTTTTATCGCGATCGGTGAATTATTCGCTGCCGTTCGGTATGCATGTACATGTAAGGGGAAGGCTGCGCAAGGCGGATCGCAAGATGCACGTTTTTATCCCCTCTCGAGATAAGGGATCGCGGACCCGTTAGCCTTTTAATTGCGCGAGCCGTATGGGGTTGAAAATTTTGAAGGAAAAATTTTAAATGGTAATCAATTAGTTGCGGGTTTGCACCAGTGATTGATATATTTATATGTATACGACGCTCCAAGCTTTATATAGGATAAAGTCCGTGGCGTCTAATAAAGGAAAACTCTCAACACTTAACAGCGAGGCAAACTGTTTCGAGCAAACGTTCGAAGAGAAAATAGTATACTTATGTAAAAGTTGAAAAAGTGCATTATTGTATATCATCTGCAGTTTGACCGGGTCAAGTCCTCTTCTTAATGAGTAAAAGCGCGGGCTCGCGAGTGAAGCCAATAAGCCCAGAAGGAAAGTTCAACTTTGGCGAGGTAGGTAACATTTACCGCATGCATATATATGTATTATGAGTGCAAGCTGCATCCTCTGATATACAGGCTATCGGAGAGCAGCGAACTCCCTCGTGCTCCTTTGACTTTCGAAAGTACACAGGTATACCTACAATAAAAGTACCTACAACACACATGTTGCGTTTAGAGTATGTGTATAATGTATGGGTGTTATTTCTTCCTTGCGCTACAATTCGATCGAAACAAGGTGAAAAAGGAGTTAAAGGAGACCGTCAGTATCATATATATATTATACATAGGTATATATAGTTGCAGTGTTGGGCAAGAGCGAAAAGTGTTGCGAAAGTGTACTCTGTTGTTACTCTTTGTGTACGTATGTATATATTATATACCTATACTGGGCGTAATTATACGGAATCAAGAGCATATTATATAGGAGTTATAACTGCAGCTCTGCTCTTCTTTTGTCGATGCTTTGGTGTTACAGTTTATACTGTTGGACTAAATGGTTATTCCTCCCCTCCTTTTAACTTTTTTTTTTTTTTTTTTTTTTTTTCAATTTAATTTTATTGTTATTTTTTGGAGAAGAATTGCTATTTAAAAAACTGTAAGCGCAAGGGACTGCAGATTTTACTGTAACGTTATTTTAGTATTTAAACGTAGCATTTTTTTTTCTTTCGATGAAGTATCGATGAAACCGAGGTGTCATTATCGAAGCGATTACCGAGGCGATTACCCCCTTATGTGTATGGGGAGACGAGAGATATCTCCGACGGCGCGTGTATCGCACACCCTGCCTTGGGCTGCCGATCATAATATGTGATATGCTGCGTCGTCGTCGTAGTATATACACAGATTCGCATTAGCCCGAAGCTGGGAATTGCCGTGCAATTTCGAGGCGCCACCTCTGCCTGATGTACTCTCCTTCTGAATATATATGCATGCAGCACGTAACACCCGCAGGTGCGAGAGAGGCTCTCCTCGTTTTAACAAATTAATTTTTTCCTTTCATACTTTTTTCGGGCCGAGGAAAGCTCGGGGGGCCTCACTTGGGTGAGTTAATTTTGGCTTGATTTTTTAAAAATCCCTTTGTTTTTTCCTCTCCCTACATCACTCTCGTAACAATGGGCGATACCGTGTGTTATTTTGCATATATACGAAAAAAGCGAGTTTAATTAAAGAAATGAAAAGTCATCGAGGAGAAAAGTAAAAATGCTTGTTGCTCGAAAATAATATCTCATATTATCTCTCGTACCTTTTAATTGACATCAGTGCACTCTTTGAAAGCGCGTCTCTTTATCTCTAAAAAAAAAAANCGCGGGATCACCTTTCATACATCGGTATTTCATCGATTATCCACACTTTGATTACATTAATGAAATTGTATTTTTATTAGTATGCGTTATACTTACGTTACAAGGTTATTCCCCGAACGCGTCCAATTTAGTATTAGAGCATAGTGTATAGGGGAGTTCGAGAGCAGTTTACTTTCAAGGAATAAATGCATACCCGAGAAAAGCTATCTTTTTTTATATACTCGCGCCTCCTTTGACGCGACGTTTTCACCAAGAGGGAAATAGGAAAAAAAAAAAAAAAAAAAAATACAGTTGTACATTCTTTGTAACATATGCGATCCCTTTCTCAATTGCTTTATTTCATTCATTCGTGACGGGCGCTGCCTTTTCTTTTCATTCGTATTTTTGGTTTTTCGAACCATACTCGATCGTGAGTAAGTATCGACACACACGCCAAGTGCCCATTGGCTCTAACCAACTGAACCATGTCAATAATCTAAACTCCTCGGGACCAAAAATATGATGTATTTTATTGTATCGTAATCGCTCGCTTTGGAATAGCGTCAACGTGGATTGCAGCGGACAATCGTCCCGATCGATCGAGCTCCGAATCAAACAGTTTTAATCCACAACACCTAAAAACAACTTACTCGGCAAAGAGCGTGTGTTTGTGCACATGTAAGTAAAAGGGAACGGGTACCATAATATATTACATGCACATGGTACGAAAGGAAAGAGCATCGGCTCCGCGTGGTATAGGTATGGAGAGGGGAGGGAGTCCTTGCGGCGCAATGCGCCAAGCGTCTAGCAGCCTCTCTTTCTTGCTCCTCGCGTATATATACGCAGCAAATACCTGTATAACATCTGCTGGCTGCTCGCGTTGAAGTAAAAAAAAAAGTACGTAAAATGCTCCATTGGGTGCACAAATACACTCACGGATCCTAGCTGCATTGGATAAGTTTTATCGTGCAATGACTCTCTCTCTCTGCTGGATAGGGGTGTACGGTGTATCGTAAATCGGAGGCGCCTTTGTTTCGCAGCGAATACTGGAAATATAAATTATTTCGGGCGGGGCGTCGAGCGCTTTGGGTGATGAATCTCGATGATGGTCCTCGAGGGGGGCGGGTTTTTCTCGCGATTGAAATATATATATATATAGATGCGCCACGTTGACGTTACACACTCACTTTTGGTATATAATATAATGTATAGTGAGGAACCATTGCTTCCTTGGAAAATACTTGGATGTAAGAACCGGGAGTTTCGATAAAGTGCTCGAAGTTTCGAAAAATGTGAAGAGAATATAATAATTCGAAGGTTGAGTTAATACTCTTTTTTTTTTCCACCCTTTGCCAAAGAAATTGCATTTGCTGGCGCGTATAGATGAAACTGCGTGTATAAATATACCCAAGTAAGATGAAGAAAAAGTTGGTGCTCCGCAAACGCAACAAAAAAAAAGGGGGGGGGAGAAAGACACAAGAGACGGCACGCAACCCCTATATATGGGGTACAGCTCTCCCCCTGACGACTAATGACCCCCCGACGACGAGTGCAAGGGGGAGATGCGCGCGTGCCTGTGTATAATATACGTGCATCTATCTCCCCCATATAACCACTTGGAAACATTTCAGAGGGGCACAGAGAAGAGGGCGGACGCCTAAGCCCAACGGTGTGGTGCAACCCCTTCTCGGGCCAATTTAATGCCCGACGACTGTCTCCGACAGATCTCGCGGTGCAATATACATTATACAGACCCGGTGGTGCAAGGTGTCTCTGTATGCGCTATACGGCCTCCGCGCAAATCTTTTTGTTCGAGAGTACTTATATGTATAAGGTACTTTCGGTCTGGATTTATATATAGGCTTACGTATACGTGTACGACAATTCTTCTCTCTATAGTGGGCACTTTTATTTTGCGCTCCGTTTCTCGGGCCGACGCCCATTTCAGGGAGCTCGAACGAGCTTTGCTGCGGGAATCCAAGGAATGCGTCCAGCCGAGGTGTCTCCGGGGATCCGTTTCGATATACATATATGTACACTAAAATGGGACAGGCAGACGGGGTATAACGTGTGTGTACGCGTACGTGTTTTTGCCGCAGTCTCGGGGGCTATACCGTTGTTGCGTGCATGTACGTGTGTGCCTTGGGATGACCTTATTTTGAAAATTTAATGCGCTCACGCGCCTCGGGGCGATATTGAATTTTGGACGAAACAGTGCGATTTGCTTGGCCTGGAAAGTTCTGTATTTTTGGTTGTGGGTGTTGGGGCAGGGGTAAATGGGCTTCCGTAACAACGGAGCTTGTACCTATAAACGTTTATCATAGCTTTTGGCGAAGGAGGAGTTTAGCTATGAAAATCTCATATATTATGGGTCCCCACCCCCCATCGCACCTTGACACACTTGTGTATAATATATAGACTACCAGGTACTGAGGATGCATTATTATTCTATTAACTATGCGCCAAACTAGCTAATTGGGAGTAAAAAGAAATGTTTGCAAAAAATTCTTCGCTGATGTGATCCATGCCTATGATTTTAATCACGATTGGATATGAGTAATTTTATTGAGCGACAACTGTTCTCTAACGAATTTAGCGGTACCAGTTCGTGGTACCAGCCAACGGAAAGGATGTCTTTTAAAAACTATGGAACAACATCAAGCAAATATCAACCAAAATGATATTAAATTTAAACACCATATGTGACAATGTACGATGTGCACTCGGAGCAACGCTTACATATCAAAATTCGATTAGACGCGTATAGTAGACGAGGCTTTGGTATGACCATAAAGTGTATGCGCGTCCAACACGTCGCAAGGACTGCCACGAGAAGCCGTAAAAGGTCCAGCATCAAACATGTACGTAATTGGTGCCGTGTAGACGATTAGACAGCAAAAACGTTGCACCTTTACAGTTGTGTATAATTCAAGCGGTTATAAAGGCGTTGTCGAAAAAAAAATCCAGATATCTCTCGGCGCGAAGGGAAAGCCTACACTGCAATTGTACCTCTGTACCACTCGGGCAGTGGGCGTCGAACGAATCTATTCTCGGTTAGCGTCGGTGTCGACACAATTGCTCGAAACGATGTATAGGTATACATTATATTATTATGTGCTTGACGCGCAGTTTGCTCTCGTACAAGTGTTTTATTCCAATTATAAGAGCGCGGGATCGCGCCGGGTCACACTTAATAATATATATATATATAAATGCATGTACGCGGGTGTGTATGTATATATATTATATGGGCGTATACGAGTACGTGTTTCGAGATTACGGGAAAACGTATTCGTCCTTTTTGCTTTTCACGTGCGCCTATTGTAGTTACGAGGCGGCGAACTTTTACGTAATTTATTATAGCTTCGGAATCGAGATATTGGGCAAAGGGGTGGGGGGTTATTTTAGATCGCGTGTACCTATATATATATAATATCTCGTGATGTAAGGTGTACCTTAATTGCGGGCTTTTGGGAGTTTATTTATGTAACGAGAAATGAGAAGAAGAGGAGGAGAAGGAGGAAGCGTGTACTCGGATAAAGTGGATCATTTTAATCTGGCTGTGTTTAAACTAATTACACGCAAAGCTGTGATGCTTTTGGGGTACAATGGGAATTTTTTTTTTTCTCCTTCTTCCAGATCGTTGAATAAGCGGCGAGATTTTTCGACCGAACGCACGTCAAGGGAATTTTCCCAGACGTATACGAAAGCGAGTTTTGCACGAGCGGCGTGTAAAAAAAAAGCAGCGCGGCTCTTTGGGCGAAAAATTCCCTCGAGCCAAGTGTTTCTTCGTCGGGAATGGTACATGCATAAACTCGCGCCGCGAAAATAGAAAAGCCTCTCCACGTATAAATATTAGTTTCGAGGTGGAAAGTGTCTTACGACGATGCCTCGTGGGTGAATATTATTTTTTTTTAACGGGGCCGCCATTATCGTAAAAATAATGGGGAAAAATAGACCAAAAGTGCTCCGATTGTGCGGACTACTTGATCTCATTTTTTTTTTTTTACAAGTCTTGCACCCGAGCTCTGTAGAGTTTGGTAGGCATTTTCTATGTTTTTTTTTTTAAACAAAGATCTTAGCAGTGAAACCTTTTTTTTACGCAAACTTTGACGATACGCTCCATATGAGGGTACGGAAAAGTTGCCCCATCGGCCGCAATCTCCAATTGCAGTGGAAAAAAAGTGGCACGCATCGATCATCGTACATTATATTGTACGCGCTCGTGTAGCACTGTAGCCTACATATTTATAGTTTCAGTGAAAAGTCACGGAGGAGAGAGCGCCCGAGTCTATAGAGAAAAGAAAAAAAAAATTGGGCGAGTACAAAGAAAAGTTTACGAGGCCGCGATTGCGACAGCCGAGCTCACTTGTGTGTGCAGTCCCTTCGATAAAAGACGAGGGAGCCAAGGAATATATAACAATAATCCCAGCCCGGCTGACCTGGAAACTCTGCCCTGGAAGTAGGTGTACAACATACATGTATATACGTGCGAGCACCGACCGATGCCCAGACTCCTTTTTTTTTTCGCCGCTACCGCCGCCGAGATACCGTTACGTTCTCATTGTCTTCTCTCGCGCACCCACACACACACACACAGATCTGATATATATATATAAATTTTAAACGAGATGAAAAGAGAGAAAGCATGGCAGTGCATGGTATCGGCTACCAAGCTCTGCCATGTGCATATGAACAAACATAACACGGGCGAGGGGGGCCATCGACTGATTTATACACTTGACTCGCGTGAGTTACAACATTTAGCTGCACTATCGGTAGTACATGTATATACTTACGTATAAAAATAGGAAGTTCCACCCGGAAAAGACGGATAGTACAGGTTCCCTCGACAAACTTTCCACGGTAAAGCGACAATAACACGACGATAGCAATTGTTTCCTCCCATCCTCCTTTTTTGCAATGTATATATACTTATATACCTAATGATGCTGCCAATGAACCAAACACTAGCGAAACGGAGAAGTAAAGAGTACAACGCGAAATAGATAAGATATCGTGTATACGAGAGCGCTTCAATTGTTCAGATCGTTATTGATGGATACTTTGATGGAGGGAAGGGAGGGGAGGATCGAGTGTACCTAAACTTTCTCCGATAAGCGTTAATTATCACCTAGCGGCTATTGCGCAAAAGTGTAATATATAAACGTTGTACACTGATAGAGGGTTGGATTTTTTTTTTTTTTTTTTATCGTGTCACAAGATAATAATATATATTGTTCACTTCCGGATGAAACTTTATTTACTGTAGTGTGTCGGACTATCGATGATTGAATTAATTGAAAGTTGCTCCGTATGTGTACATGGCTGAGAAGGACATCGGTTCGGAAGATAGTGAATCGTATTGTATACGTGTGATGCAGGTCTCTTGGGTATACACAGAGAAAATTCAAGGGTTTTCATATTTAAAAATGTGCCCACAAATCGTTTACTAAAATGTAACATTGAAATGGACCATCGGTATAATAGGTGGTATATAATATATGAGGTCGGGACGCGTCATCGTCAGCCAATAACCCATCAGCTGGGATTTACGTAGGAGAGAGATAAACTCGCAGACACACGTTCCACGGGTATTTTTTACAAGGAAGAAGACGAGTAAAAAAAAAAAAAAGAAAAAAAAAAGAAAGAAGGCCTCCGGGTGGACGCCCGCGCTCGTTCTTTCGTAAATTCTCCGTATGCAAAGTATGAGTGAGTCAGTATGCCTATTACAACACACACACACACATATATCCAAACACTGATGGACAAATATTCGTCTTGGAAGGAAAAAAAGTGCAGTGCCGGTGTATACGAGTATAGTGGAGGGCCTAAGGCATCCTTCCGCGTGTATATATTTTACAAGGGGCACACACAATTTTCGCACAATCTTGTGCCTTTCGCCTCTGACGATCCACCGATTCGCGGTGCTTTGTCATTGCACACCGGTGTACAGGAGGCATAGTATAATATATGTCATATGTATTGTTACATCTTATACAAACGCGACCTTTGTTCGTTTATATGTATACACGGGAACGAGATGATATATATTAAGCGACACACGCCACCGTAGTTGGTGTGGGGGTAATTGAGATCTTGAGCTCGATTTTTACAAGCGAACGCACCCACGTTTAGCGCGTTGGCATCTTAGCAGCAGCAACAACGGCACTTTTCTCAAACTGTTTGTGCGGTGCAAGGTCGAATTGCGCAAAATCGGGATTATTGTGATTTTCGTTGTTGTTGTATGTACAGGTACCTTTACATATTTATTGGCGATTGCGATAACGAAACGAGGATTGATTAGAGCTGGATTCGGAGAGATTGTGCTGCTACAGTTGCGTGTGTAGATGATGAGGTTTTGAAAGGACGCACGATGTGTACGTTGATTTTAAACGAATCTTATCCAACGAGGCGATTGAGCGGTCCATTCGCACGCTCGCGGTTTCGTGAGAAAATCCGCGCGATCGGGAGACCATCGGTTCGCGAGGCGTTGAAGAAATACCCACAAAGTATTCGAGGGGCGTTTTTTTTTTTTTTTTTTTTTTTTCTCATACCGGGACCAATATATCGTAAACTCGAAAGTTGAAAGGTTAAAAACTTACCGTCGGGCAAACAAGTGGATGCTGGAGGAAGATGCTCGGGCTTATCTGGAACATAGAAAAAACAACGAGGTATGTTTAGTACGCGCCAAATCGGGTGTAATTTCGTTCAAAGTGTCATATAAATGTATACATATATATATGAACTCAAGCGTGGCTCGTGTGTTTCGCACGCATATATAACTCAACAGAGAATACAATGGAGCACGTGCACCCATATAGTATGTATATATATATAATGGTAGTGTATAGGTGGTATATATAAGTGTAAAATGTATGGGCAGCCGGACGGATTCGGACTGGATATTATAATTCAAAACCTTGGAAACTCGTATGTGATTCATTGCCACGCTTTGCCATCGCCAACGCGAGCAACGCACAAAGAGCCACACAGCCTTTTACTTTTATTTATATTTATTCTCGACCGTATAAGTAATATACTTGCGAAAGTTTGGGCGCAGCGTGTATATAGGTAAGTATTTATCATTCAAGTACATTTTTACGTTTCAACGAGGAAATAATGTTTGTTGAACGTCGGTGTATTTATTTTAGCTTCGAAGGAAGAACCTCGTGTCAAACGCACCCTTGCTCGGCTGATTTGATCAAAGTTGACGCTAACGTGTACCCGCAGTTTAGAGTCTCTGCTCCGGAGTACCTAATATGGGTATAGTAATTAACATGCGGGCGGCTAATAGAGAGGGAAGAGCTTCCCTCCGCTAACAAATTTATGGTACAACAGTTGTTCATGGAGTTATATATAGTTGCAGTAATTTGACTCGGTCCTGCATCATAATGAGCGGGCGAGCCAACTTTTTGTACCCTCCGAGTGACATTTCATGAGGCATTTAAAGATATATACCATTCGTCATTGGTCATTTTCCAAACTTTCGCACTAAAAAAGGGATCTAACTCAATGATTTTCACTAAACTCGAATTTACCGCTCCAGTCGAGCGCGTACGGAGCACTTTCGCGGCACAAACACCGATATATATAGTATCCATCGCTGGAAAAAGCCAAATGTCTACCGGCTGAGCTGAAAGAGAGATCCCTCGAAAGTCCGAGGTGCCCAAAGCTGGTTACCATAACTCGCAGTGGTGAATTTGATCGGGAGCACCGAGAGCCTTTCGAGAGAAGGGCCAATGGAGATCGGAGATCGCGGTTGGGTCGCGTCCCCTTGCGGTGATGGCTCGGTCTGTGCTGAATTATCGATGCACGGACAAAAGTGTGTCTTTTTTCCTCTAAAGTTAACGAGGCTTTTGGTGTATTGCAACCAGCGTTTCTTTAGTTGCTGCTCACCTGTAAATCTTTCCTCGATCTAAGGTAAAAACGAGCGTGGTTTTCTTTTTTTTTTTATTGCGAGATAATATCGTTCTTATTTGTCTCGGAGCTGCAAATAAGTTTTGCGAAATCGCAGCCCGCTAATTGCTCGTTATTATTGTTTCAAGAATTTCTGATATAACTTACATCGGGTAACATAACAATAATAAGAGAGTAAAACTTATCGTGAGTAGATTCATGCTTTGTACGCGGTACATAATTACATGCATGTATGGTATCTAAGTCGGTTGCTGAACAGAACATTAAATATCTGCACGCGCCACTGAGATGAGGAAAAAAAGAAGCGTCATTCACAATTAAAACAAAATGTAAATTGATGCACACTTATTGCGAAAAAAAAAAAAAAAAAAACAGCTCCCAGATGCTGTAATATGAAAAGACACCGCGATAAACGTTATCTTAATAGCGCGAAAAATATAAGCACTGTACATAAGTCTCTAAAATTAATCGAAACATCATAAATCCATACCGCAGCGCTTGATAAAATTGAATTATACCACAGCTCATGATACAATTAATACATCAACGGCTTCTATAAACAACAAAATAAAAAATTTTAAAAAAAAATTATTAGACTGAGCGTTTTTTTGGTAGTAGCCGTTGATATATAATATTGCGTATGAATGCTAAGTGTGTGCATGCAAGAGAGAAGCAATATATATACACGTGGTTATGAATTAAAAGGATGTAGCGCCGCTGTGTATGTATACGTTGCGTCGATGCGGCGGCAAAAAGTTATACAAAAAAATAAGCGACCTACATGAATTTGATTTTCCACGCATAATATACCGCAGTAAGTTTTTACGTTTACGGCAGATTTTTAATTCACACGCAGCTCTGAAAATAAATTTTTAGCAAAAAAAACTTTTTCTTTTCATACCGTTCACGGGAATACGTTTACGTTGCTGAACACGTCTCAAAAAAATTTATTTTTTTCTGCCTTTTCATATATTTATGCATCCTCTTTCCTCATTTCTCAAACGGAAACTCATGCGGCTCGGGATTCATAATTTAATTCACGCGTAACGAGTTGTTACTTCGCGACGTTGCAAAGTACCATGATTTACGCGTATATGTAATTTATTCAAACGCGATATCTCGCTCTTGACAAACGGCACACTTTTTTTTTCCTCCAAACAAAAATGGGCCGTTCTTGAAAGAAAAAAAAAAAAAACAGCCCAACAAAGACGTCTCTCGTCTCTCGACAAATAAAACAACACGCGATCGTCTCTCGTGTGGCTTGTTATCACCGGCCTTTCTTCCACGCGTCGTCGACAAAACTCCCTAACGATAAACACGATCGATATAACATCACGTGACTTATCCCGTTTCGCCTATTACCTATGGGTGTATAATATATAATGTATGTCGTTGCACCGATCACGTTACAAGCACATGGTAAATGAATATATCCATCATCGCGGCCGTCCCACCTGTATGTAGGTATACACGCAGATCGTGTCGAGAGATATACATAGCAAGACACTTTGCAAACATTGTTATCACCAATCAATCGCTCGCTTGGTGTTACTTATCACATGTACGGGCAAACGGTCAATTACGCTAATTTCAGCCAACCATCGTGTGCCTGCGGCTGCACCGAAGGTGGTCTAATTGACGAGCGGCCCATAATGATAACCGTATACCAACACCGTCGATTATTCGCTCGACGCAGGACTAAAACACGCAGCGGGGACGAGCAATAGACTTTTGCTATCTATACTTGCGAGGTTTTTTAATTTTTTTTTTTTTTTTTTTCGTTTCGAGAAACAAAAAAGACAAGGGGGAACTAAAATTAATCTCGCGTGAGAAAAACCCCGGCCGAGGATTATATAGTCTCCCTTTGACGCGCAGTAGAGCTAACTACCATCAAGAGTCCCTCTCTTATCCCTCGCGCTCAACGCATCACGTGTATAGTCGCCGTCGAAGGTTTCCATATACTGACTCGCGTCGTTATCGGTGTACATAACGAAGAGGAAGATACCATCCTATACGCGCAGCTCTTAAATCGCTTTTAATTATTCCTCGGTTCGCTCTTGCATTTCCACTCCAATGCTCGTGTTTTTTTTTTTTCTTCCTCCTTTTTCTTTCGATCACTCGATCCGACCCGACACTTGTGATTGTTTTACTTGCAGTACTGCGAGATTACATGGTTTTTCTCGTCGACTATGGAGTCATTTCCTCCTATATATGTATCCATGCGCGTTTTCACGAGGAAAAGAAAAAAAGAAAAAAAGTTACGCACACGTGTCGCGTCTTTTGCACCGTCATTTGGAATCGAGCGCTAAATTTTAGCTGAGCTTTACTTTATTTCACACGTATAATCACAGTGAATGTAAGTCCGAGACGTCAAATCAACGGTCCACGGCATAATTTATTTACAAATCCTTACAATTACCCCGTTTGCATCTATATCTCGTGTTGAAGATTAGATAATATCCCGTGTATGGATGGGTGCGATAAAATGAGACGTGAAGCATTGAAAATCTCCCGTACGATCACGTAACCGAGAGTAACGCAGCTCTGTATAATGGTTACAAAAAATAAATGATCGGACGGTGCAATCGGTTGCGCCAAAACGAGCCAACCCCCCCCCCCCGAACCTCCTACGCGCGGGTACTTATTTATAATTTATATGAGCACGTGTACCATTGAAAGACTCCCATCCTCTTACGTATTTCTCCGCGAAGCTCAACTCTTCCCTTCTCTTTGCTCGCCCTCCAGTTTGTATAATTGTATGTGTTGCAATATTGTCACCGTCTCGTTATGCAGGAGACAACAAAAAATTGGACCAATTGAGCACGTCTGCAACGGCGGTGCAGGTGCATGTCTGGTGTTTTTAATCGGCCACCCCTGACGGGCGGTATCTGACTTTTTCTTTGACGAGCGCGGGATCACCTTTCATACATCGGTATTTCATCGATTATCCACACTTTGATTACATTAATGAAATTGTATTTTTATTAGTATGCGTTATACTTACGTTACAAGGTTATTCCCCGAACGCGTCCAATTTAGTATTAGAGCATAGTGTATAGGGGAGTTCGAGAGCAGTTTACTTTCAAGGAATAAATGCATACCCGAGAAAAGCTATCTTTTTTTATATACTCGCGCCTCCTTTGACGCGACGTTTTCACCAAGAGGGAAATAGGAAAAAAAAAAAAAAAAAGAATCAATGTAGAGCAGAGCACTGCACCGTGTATAGTATTATACCGATCGTGAAGAGCATGTGTGCGACGATGACACACCTGCGACAAGTGAGGAAGCGCATGTACATGTACAGGTAAACCCGTAAATGCATCACCACTGTACCGTATTCTCGCGTTATGCAACTCTCTCTCTCTCTCTCTCTTATACTTGAATCATTATGATGATTATGTACTCACGGGAGCGCGCGAAGTACAGGGCCGCTATACCTATAAATATGATACCAACAACACCGTACAGCGAGTCAACCAACTGTCAGCGTGATTATAATATAATAGTTTACAGTCTGACGCGTTCAGTGCACGCAAAGATGTTGGTGGTACCTTATTATTATTATTACTATTTTTCTTCTCTTTTGCAGGTGTAACGAGAGTACGTCGCGTGCGTTACTCTCGAGTGTAACCAAGCGTATACCCACCCAACGCCCGAATTGATAAGAAGAAATTATACATGACGCACCTACACGGTGCTTTTTTTTTACTCTTTCCATGCAGATAAATTACGCTCTCCCCCCCCCCCTTTAGTATTTGTTATTCGTCTCTCTCTCGTTGCCGATTAACGGTTTTCTTCCGAGCGTCGTATTACTTATCTTCTCCTCTTCCTCCAATTTGTTTCAACCATATGCCGATGGGTGTGTATAATATATTTATGTATCTACATGTAACAGGACACGCGGGGTACTTTTCAATTTATAAAAAGGATAAGCGGTGTAAATTTGTTGCAGTCGTACATAATTGTGTACCTACAACATGCACGTGGACAGAACGGATTGTAAGCTGTCGTTGTTATTCCTCTCGTAAAAATTTATTCCAACCGATATAACACATGGCGATATGTCACGTTAGCGCGTACACCTAATATTATTATGTTATACACAGTATAAAATGCACCGTGTTCGCAAGCGCCTATTATATTTATGTATACGTATACACAATGGAGGCGAGAGCTCAGCTCCGCAGCGAGGATTTGAGCATCAGCACCGAGCTTTCATCATCAACGGGATTGTATTTGCGCACAAGCTTTCGCTTTCTTCCGATGTTATATTATGTATATATATACCTCTCTCGCTTGGTATCGAAAAGCGAGTGAAAAAGAGGGTACCTCGTATATACCTCTATCCGAGGTTTGGTTGAACCGTGACCATCGGGATTTCTAAATATTTAGCGAGACTTTGCACAACACATCCCGCGTTTCCCGAAACGAAAGTAGCTTTGCGGTTGTAATTGCACACGCCCATCATCGGAAAAGCCGAAGGCTCAGTCGCGGGAAACAGAAAGAAACGCGCGCGGGTCTTCTCAAGTCGAGCGGAACAAAAAAGACGGCGGCGCGGAGGGTTTTCACGGTCGGCCGCGTCAAAGAGCCCGGGAGAGAGAAAACAACGGCGCGTGAAAACACGGTCTGCGCTTCCGCAAACGTGGGGACAACAACAAAAAAAAAAAAAAAAAAAAAAAAAAAAAAAAAAAAAAAAAAAAAAAAAAAA